>JAQQZS010000010.1:15002803-15016536 GCA_030068045.1 Platyallabes tihoni | reverse complement strand
TTTACAGAGCAGAAGTAGCAGAAACATCTCAATATCAACTGTTCAAAGGAGATTAATGCATTTTTTGGACGCCTTCAACATTCCTTTACAATGTAGAAAGAAATAAAAATTAGGAACCATCATGGAGTTAGAAAGTGACCCCAAACTTTTGAACGGTAGTGTATATGATTGAAATAAAAGTTGATCTTTTTCATGTTTCAGAGTGCCTGGTGTACAATCGCGTCGGCGCCCCCAATCCGAACTTGGATTCCGGATTTCTTCAGGACCTCCGGACCTGCATTACAGGCGAGTCAGCTGTTGTAAATACACATCTATTCCTGCAGCAAGCCTGGGATTAATGAACATGCTATAGAGAGTAATGTTAGATGAAGCTTCTTAGTTCTACCAATATTGTTTACAGAAATAAGCAACCAGTGTTCGCCGCTGCCGTGCTATAAGGAGGGGTACGAGCGCTGTGATGACGGTCAGGGTGCCTATACTTGTGTGTGCAAACCTGGCTGGAAAGGGATTCACTGTGAGGAGGGTGGGTACATAACACTCACTAAAATCCCTACGTTCATAATCTTCGGTTACTGTTAATACGAGTTCAGTCTTGGGGGTTATTTAACAGAGAAGTATTGGCACCTCTCGCTTTCTGGCAGATATTGATGAGTGCAAGGACCCTGATCACGTTGCTGGTTGTAATCAGGGGTGTCAGAACACACTCGGGAGCTTCCAGTGCTTGTGTTATAGTGGTTACTACAAGCACAACAGCCTCAACTGTTTAGGTAAGTCACCGTTTGTATGAGCTATAGAATAGTAAATATTGAGTTTATGCTGGAAACGTCTTTAATAATTATAATTGTGTTAAGTGTAATTTATTTGATTTGAAATGTATAAATATTTAACTGCAGTTTTGAATAATTTACTTTTCTAATTTTTTATTGAATACTTGTGCACATACAGTGGAACCTTGGATTACGAGCATAATTCGTTCCGGAAGTGGGCTCATATTTCAAAACACTCGTAAACCAAAACAAATTTTCCCATAAGATATAATGGAAACTCAAATTGTTCCCAAAAATATAAATACATAAAAATAATTAATACAAAATATTAAGTAAAAATAAAACAAATTAAACTGCACTTTACCTTTAAAAAAGTAAAAATAAAGCCTGACAGATACAGTAAGTGTATCCATTTGTGCACGCAGGCGCTGTGTGTGTGTGTGTGTGTGTGAGAAGCTAAAGTAAGGAGCCCCTCCCCTCTCCCCCTTCTTGTCTTGGTAAAATAAAAAGTAAAAATAAAACAAATTAACCTGCACTTTACCTTTGAAAAGTTTCGCGACAGAGCAGTGTTTCTGTGTAGAGCAGAGAGAAAGTGTACTGTGTGTGTGTGTCATGGTGTCCAATGACTCGCGCAGAGCAGGTTGATACAGTGAGAGAAAATTAACCTCTCAAATGAGACTTGCTTTTGCTTTACATGCAAAAATAAAATATGTTTTACACACACACGTGGTCACAGTGTTATAGTAAACAGTGCATGGATGTTGAGAGATGAGCACTAAGACCCAGCAGGGGAGACGATTACCCACAATTCCGGAGTGCAAGAGAGAGAAATACCGTTGGCTCAGTTGTGATCACGTGACGCTCGCCATCAAAACAATAAGGCCATGCGTGATACATGATACTCGGTACTCGTAAACCAAGACTTGCTCGTTTTTCAAGTCAAAATTTATTTAAAATCTTTGCTTGTCTTGCGGAACACTCGTAAACCGGGTTACTCGCAATCCGAGGTTTTACTGTAGCTGAGTTAATTTTCAAAGGGAAAAAAACATATTTTGTACTTGATCTTCAGTGTACTTTTGTTTCTTGCCTGTTTTTCTAACTAAAATCTTTTTGAAGGGATTGCTTTATACAAGCTCGTATCAAAAAGTTTCAAGACTAGTTTTGCAGCACAGTCACAAGGAGCACTTCATCAGTCAGAGTGCCAAAAGACATCGTCCTGTGTACATCGGGACCCATGCGACTGGTGCTATTCCGACCACGTGACACATTACCACGTCTGCTTCAGTATTTCATCACGGACAGCAAGTTAGAACAAAGAGCAAACTTGAAATTTTGCATGAAACTGGGAGAATCTGTCACAGAGCGGAACATCACTGGAAGACGACGAGACACAAGGAAGCCTTTCAACGAGCTCAGCCAGAGAAAATATCGAAACCAATAAGAACAATCCACAACATTTGTTTTCATTTCATACGGAACAGTCCAGGCAGCCTTCACGTGTGATTTAAACAGGCGTAGTGTTGCTGCCAAGTCTGCCAAGACGGACGTGTACCAATTCAACTTGTGCTAAGTGAATCCATCACTTAATAGGTGGGGTCGATTTCCGGGATATGGTATAAGATTTGTGGGTGTCAGGGAGCCTATTAGAGCCTAATAATTAGAGGTCGCTAACTATTTACGCTTGAGTTTTAATGCTAATGCACGAAAGTCAGTTCCAAAATTAGCTTAACAAGCAAGTGATATTCTAGGTGTGAATTGTGGTTGCTTTTTACTTTTGAACATTTTGACCATACATCTCATTTAATTTGGGAGAGACTTTTCTTTTAGTTTTACTTTTAGACTTTTACTTTTAGTCCAGTTTCTCAGTCCTTTTTCCACTCCTGAAATCTTTCTCCATGTAAACAGAGGACAAATGTTGGAAAAACTTTCCACGGGGAAAGTTTGGAACTCAGTTTTCCACTAAAAACCTTGCTAGTTGGTAAGGTTAAGTGTAAAAGATTGTAAATGTTTTAATTAATAAGACATTACCTGTTTCCCCAAATGTAATTCCGTTACCGCAGTTTTTAAAGCTTTTCTAATGGATTTGTTTAGTATGTATAAAAAGTGTATGTTAAGACCATTCAAATTTTACATATACCCTCCAGACCGTGACACGACCTTGCCGACACGAGGGGGGGGAATCCAAATAGCATTAAAACCCAAAATTAAGATGAATAGTAATTGCCACTAATGAACTTCAGTAATGTTGTTGTTGTTGTTAGTAGTAGTAGTAGTAATAATAATAATAGGAAACCCACCAGGAAACTCACGGGGGAGATCATGTGAACTCCATGCGCACAGACCCTAAGCTGGGGATCGAACCCTCGACCCTGGAGCGATAACATTTTATACCACTTTCTCCTGTATTTAGCGTCGCGGGGGGCCTGGAGCCTATCCCTGGAGATTTAGGCACTAGGCGGGGTCCACCCTTTATCCATCACAGGGCACACACATATACACACTCATTCATACACTACAGGCAATTTGGGAATCAAACCCGGACCCTGAAGGTACAAGGTGACCATGCTTACAATTACGCCACTATGCCGCCTTGGAAAGGGACTAAAAAATCTAAATCTAAATAATAATAATGCAAAACTATTATGATACCTAATATCCAGATGTGTTCTAGTGAGGCTATATTTGAGCAGGGCTGAGATTCCCAAACGAATAACAACACAAAGGTCATTGGCTAATGGTAGAGCAAATGTCACATTGAACTCTCTCCATCTCCCCCCCCCTCCTTCTCTCTCTCTCTCTCTCGCTGGTAAAATAATCTCAACTTCACAGTACTTTTGGGAAACCGGATTGTATGACGGTAAATTAAGTGAAGATCTATGAACTCCAGATCTGTCAGAAACCTTTATACTATCAGCGTGTTTTCAAACGCAAGCAGAGCAAAGTCCAGTACTCTTCTATGAGCTGTTCAATTATTTATAATGCCACAAGAATCCTTAAAAACACATCTGAGGAGCCAGCTTCGTCCTGATCCCGATCCAGTTGACTTCTCTCTCACTCCGAGCTCACAGCCAGCTGGGTCTGAGTTTCAACAGCTGTTTCCAGAATGCTGGGATCTTTCCTGTAACAGCAAAACACGATTCCGACCAGGCTGTGTGACAACACGCACAGAGGGAGCAGCGGGAAAAGAAAACATCGTAATCAGTCACGCATGCAAATGTAGACCCCCCAGGCAGTGTGCAAGCAACGTGGCTGTCTTTTTTTTTTTTTTTTGCATGTGTGTGTGTGTGTGTGTGTGTGTGTGTGTTGTTCTCACGGCCGATTTAAGAGCTGATCTTTAGCAGTATTGCGCAACAACGCTTGCACAATAGTGACCCCCACTCGGCCTGGCATTTCAGCGTTACAGTAATCACACTGCCTGTCTGCCTGTTTACGACTGCACGTTGAGGTCATAAGTATCTGAACAACGTATAATCATTATCTCTCTCTCTTTAGATATTAACGAGTGCAAGCTTCACCCCAATTTGTGCAAAGACAAATCCACGTGTGTCAACAATCAAGGCTCGTACACGTGCCAGTGCCCTACAGGATACCTGTACAACTCGACGCTCCATCAGTGCCACGGTACGAGATCAGTTCGTCATTTTGTCGCACTCAAACACAAACACACACACACACTCAATGTAAACAGTACTGGAGTGTTCAGACGCTTACAGTTAATTTTTTGGATGCGTTCTTCCTGTTTGCTTTTTGCTCACCTTGACATACAAACGTAGTGTTTTTTTTGTTTGTTTTTGCACTGGAGCTACAAGGCCAAAGTACCAGATAAAGAATGTCGATCTCACCACGAAGATTGTCTACAAATACAGGGTGGAATTTTGTATAATTATACTGTCGATTGTACTAAAAATACTGCAAATACAGGGATGATTTTGTCCTTTAGTGCAGTGATTGTTCTAGCCTGATTGCTCTAGACTGCTGGTTTTAGATAAAAAAAATAATAAATTAATTTAATAAAAGTTGGTAGATTTTCTGCTGTTTGTTTTGAAGCCAACTTGGGTCCAAAATAAAAATAATTTATACAGCGGAATCTTGGGATACAAACTTAATTCATTCGCCGAAGGCAAAAATTCATTAAATATTTATTTGTAAAACTATAATAAGAGATTTTGCATATAGAAACAATCAAAGCATTTGGGAAAGACATGTAAATGAAGTAAAATATAAAATCCCATCCATCCATCCATCTCGGAACCTCTGTAGTCTGTATGACCGTGGTGGGACCTCCGATCAACACTCACATGCACCTTCACACACTACTGAGAACGCCAGTTGGCCTAATCTGCATATTTTTGGACTGTGGGAGGAAACCAGAGATCCCGGAGGAAACCCACCAAGCACGGGGAGAACATACAGTACAAACTCCATGCACCATGAGGTTCAAGGCGACAGTGCCAACCACTAATTAACCACCATGTTGCCAAAATATAAAATAAATAGACTTAAAATCTCACTTAACCTTAATATATGATTCCTCTTGACACCAGCTGCGTTTTTAGTGATGTTTTCTTTCATAATCCTCCATTTTCTTCTTGTTACCGTCCTTGCAGACCCAACTTTATTGAAAAAAAAAACACAAAAAAAATCTTAAAATTTGTATACTCCCTTCCATGATTTTGAGATCCCGGACGTTTGCGTAATTTAGCCGGCATTTGGTGAAAATGCATCGTATGCCAATGTAAACGAGGGCGTTCATATGTCGAGGTCCTGCGTATTTCATACAAATAAAATTGCAGATAAATACAGTAATTTGAGCCACCCTATGTATATTCAAATCCTTGCTTTTAACTGGTACTCTAAACCTACAGAATCCTTTTCTGTAAAAATGCAGAGGTTCAAATTGAGAGTATATTATTGTATATTTTAAAAACTGCATTTTGTATTTATTTGAGTTATCTTTGTAGAATAATACAATTTGTCTGATGATCTGAATCATGGATCATGTGCTAACGATTTAAAAACAAAACATAACAATCAGAAAGAGCCAAATACTTTTTCACAGCACTGTATATCATTAGAATATTATTATGGAGGAAGAATGTATTTTGGTTGATCAGGATGGCTGACCCTAACATTACTGCAAAGGTTGTGCAGACCAAACTGTAAGTGCTACAGATGGAGGACTGTACTTTAGTCCTCTATACAAGCACGGGGCATGACTTCACTCGGCCTAATGGTGGAGCTATAGCACACCGTTTCACATTTTAACTTGAGTCCCATGTACCATAGAGAGACAAAAAAATTTGGCTTGGCTAATTCTAAACCAATGTGCAATATAGATCATTATCTCTGCGCATGTATACAATGTAGCTAATTAGCATTAAATGTAAGACTTTCTACTGAAAACTAGTCTTTGTCTTGTCTTCCCAAAATGATTTCCAAGTTCCCCAGGGGAGTCTGTCCCTCAGTAATTGGACAAAAATAATCAACGATATAGGTGCTACCTGATAACGCTCATCAATTCTAATGGAGCCTGATTCACTTAAACAGCTGATTATTAGGCTCAACCTAAAAAGATTCTTTAAACAATTAATTATTTAGTTATTAAACTAAAAGAAATCAGCTCCATCCTTCATTCCTCCAGTTTCCCTCTGGGGTTAATAAAGTTCGTTAAATCTTGAATCGTTTGTTTAGTTCGCTGCATTTATAGGATCTGACCAGTGGGGGTGCTGTTGCGCCAAGTTTTACAAAAAAATGACTAGCTAATAAATGTCTTAAAAAGAGTCATCAATCTTTCTAGCGGCATGGTAGCCCAGTTTACCAACTTATTCGCAGTTTATCGCGGTACATAGGAATATGAATTTAATCTGGAGGCGAGTTCTTATCGTAAAACGTATTTTCCTATAGGAAATAATGTAAATGCAGATAATCCGTTCCATCCACCCGAAAATATATCATACCAATATTACCAATTTCCAACACTATAATTATTGTGGCGCAGTGGTAAAGTGCTCGCCCTATCATCCGGAGATCGCTGGTTTGGTTCCCGGGTGATGCTGTAACCTCTCGCAGCCAGAGGTCTAGAGAGAGCTGATTGGCCAAGCTCTCTCAGAGGGGAGGGATGAGAGGTACTTCGTGCTCCCACATTAATCACGGCTCTACAGAGTGTGTTACGCCGCCCCCAGCGGAGCGTGAGCGAGCAGTTTGAAAAGATGCGGCCGGCTGGCGTGTTCGGAGGAAACACGTGATGGTCTTCGGCCCTCCCGACTGAGTGATGGTAGAATTTGGACAAAATGGTAGTACCCTTAATGTGGAAGCCCCCTAGTGACGGGGAGGAATTGGATACGACTAAATTAGGGAGAAAATCATGGAAAAATCTTGTTCAAGAATGTAGAAAATAAATCCAAACTTGTTCCCCAACATTTCACTGGTACTGTACATACATTTTTTTTGCATTGTCCTAATGCACCGGTATTCGGCTGATTCCACTGATGCTTTGTACTTTTTCACAACATCTTTTAAACTTTTTTTGGCCTTTATTTGTTTATTTACTTATTTTTCCCATGGCAACACAATGAGAATGTCACTGTCCGTAGCTATTGACCCAGCTGTACTGATATCATCATTGACTAAGAGGTCAGCCCCCACCTTCCTGAATTTCTGCCAGCCTATTGTATTTGCTCCAATCATTATACAATGCCTGGTTTGCTTAGTGGCTCATATTACATACACGTTCCCAGCTACAGCTGACCCTGCCGGGTCTGAAAACGTGGTCTCTTCAACTCAACACAGCACCAATATAAGAATGGCCTATTTTGATTTCAGTCTATTTGCTTTACACCAAACTCCACAAAATATACAAAATATACATTAAGGTACATTTAATTGGGTAAATATGTGGTAATAAAATAAGAATGTATTGTTTGTATGTACATAACTGTTGCATATGCAGATGGGAACTTGAGTAACTGTACAGTACATAATGTGCACCAACATGATGAAATATTAATAAAAAAGAGAATGACGGGACATGATCATATCAGCGCAATGACAACAGAATGTATATGAGAATATTTATGGTGATGTCTCACAGAAGGAGCTTCCTCTCCTAATAACTCTGCTCTGTATCAGAAGAGATTTCCTGTAGTGAGTGACACCAGTTGACTTTTCGAACTGCTGCTCATACAGGGTGGGAATAAACCTCAGATGATGAACCATCTTAATTCATTAGAACATGTGCAAAGAAAAACAATAATTGCGTGAACAGAATTTGGACGAAAATTGTCCCGGCTGGGATTTGGTCATAGGCACGAGGACGTGGCCCGAATGCTTACAGTAAGTCCTTACAGCCGCTTAAGTGGTTGCACTATTTATTATCCACAGATTATGATTTGTTTCCTTATTTAACCAGTTATTCTTCTTCGCTACTGTAGTATAGTTACTACAGTAACTAACCGCGACTGACAGTACCCAAAGGTGAGTATAGTTTCCACAGACAGATGCGTCTCTTCCGCAAGTTGGTGACGAGGTATTCCGTCAATTTTCAAGGATCATGCGTTCCTCTTACTGAATGAATGTTCACAGGAACGACTACACCCGGCCGCCTCGGGCAGGATCATCGTTCATGGAAATGCGGCCTTCTTTCAAATATTTTCACCATTTCAAATGTTTTACCTTTTTTTTTTTTTACCATGTTTCACCATTTCAAATGTTTTACTGTCACATTCCCATCTTCTGTAAATATCTATCTATGGCCTAATATTTCATTTGCAAGAAATTTGATTACAAATCCCAGTTTGATTTGAACACCCCTCATACTTGGGCTCTTATATAACCACTTATTACTTATGCACATGTATACATACAGTGTATAATTCTGTATATCCCCACTTACTGTACATACTTGGTTACAGAATACAATATACGAATATATTGAAAACTGTTAAGTTTGTTTAATTACACACCCTTTTTTTTAACACCACCTTTATTGCACTGTACTGTAATGCAAGGTTCATCAGAGAGTAGTCATGCTTATCATTTATATTAACACTTTGCTGTTTCTATTTGGTTTTTACTTGCATGAGAGAGCCTGCAAGAACTTGCACAATCATTTAGAGCTTCAGGCACTCCAAGCTAAAACAAACAAACAAAAAACCCTCCACTGCTATCTGACTAATGACACCCGAACATCTGGCTGCCCCAGAGACCCCCACCCCCTGGAATGGGTGTTTTTCCATTTTGTGCTTTAAACCTTTCAAAGCTCTGGCTTTATAGTTAAAAGAAAGTTTTGCAGCTTCTCAGGATTGTTCTTCTACCCTCCTGTAGAATCTGGGTGCACAAAAAGGGTGTGGTTAGTTTGAGGTCTCATCGAGGTCTTAATCACAGAGTCGGATTACTCTGCTGTTCTTCTCTTTCAGACAGTATACATGAACATTTATACATAACACCAGATTGCTATTGTGTTGTAACCTTGAGGTTAGAATTCCTTCCTGCTGAAGTACTATTCTGTTAAATCACTTAACAGGGCACAATGTGGAGCCTCACACCCCAGGCTGACTTCAGCAAACTGGCCTCGACTGTCGAAAATAGAGCACACACCCACACACTCGACTGGTCACCGAGCTTACTCACATCCCAGTTTGAACCGAGCATGCAATCCCGTTGCCATTTTCAGCATTCGATTACGACCAACCCGACTGATCCCACAACCGCGCTATCCGGTGTTTGTGAGTCAGGTTGCCGACACGAGTGTAAACATGAAGCCGTCCACTTTAACCCCTCCTCCAGGTTTCTTTTTTAGTACGCTCTTCAGATCTTTCCGGCTTTCTCTTTTGTCCGCACACCTACACACACATATACAGTACACTTATGCCCTTTTGAGCTTCCCCTCCAGAGAGATATACCAACATTCATATGCACTTTCCCAACACACACACACACACACACACACACCTCTGCTCTCCAGAAACTCTCTTTTAGAAACCCGCTATCCTTGTGTACACACACACTGTATATATTGATTGCACATCTGGCTTTCCAACTCTGTGAGCACGTCAAGTCTGTAAACACTATTAATGCAAGCTTAGTTTAGATTAAGATATCTGAGGTAATAAAGAGAACTGCATACTCATAGAGATAACGTAATATGTGATAATCAAATGATCCATTAATTAGTAAGATTATTTGCTTGTTTTTGACATTTATCCTAATATTGCCCACACAGGAATTGAGAGCGCAGTGAGAAGCAGCTGCGTGCGTTCCTCTGGTGGCCGAGACATGAATAAAATATGGACGCCTTCGATTCCAATCGCGGCACCGGGACGCCAAAAGTTTCACTACAGCACTGTTAATAAGCATGACCCATGGTGATGGTCTTCTTCATAGTTCTTCAGTGGTGTATTTACTAATTTGGTCATGGAGCTGGAATTCCACCGTGTGTATCTTAACAGCCCTCTGTTTTCCACTTCCACCGAGTTAATGATGACGGATGTGTTTCCAAGTTCGCACTGTGTAACTTTGCCCAGAAACACAAAACACCAACATGTACAACTTTAAGGAAACGTTTTTTTTTTTCCCATGCACATTTAGTATTATTCCCCCACACTTGACTGATTAAACTCCCTCCCTCCCCTCCACGTTTTTCTGTATACAGTACATACCAGACGGCAAGAAAGGCCGTTCCACTTGTGGAATCTGGGTGCAGTTGCCCCCAAAAAATGACCTCACCGTTCCTTTCTGTGGTGTGCTTTATTATTCCTGGCCTCGAGCCACAGCGCACAGGACACTTGTCACTGTTTGAGAGCAGGTGTACAAGTTAACAAAGGGCATTGTTCAAAGCTGACAGTAAGGCAAGATGAATTCAATTTCCATTAACTGACTCACAGTTAGAACAGTAGGTCCAGAAGGTTTACATGGAAAGTATTGCTTTGATTTGATTGAAATGATGCTGGTTCGACATGAACGCTGATTCGATAAGATAAGTGCATATAAGTGATATGATTCGATAAGATGTGTGTTTACATGCATACAGCATTTAATCAGAATATACCTTATTGTTTTTTTTGACATGTGAAAAGTGGTTCTGCTTGATGCGAAATGGTTAATCTGCTGGTAATGTATCGGAGAATACATTTTTTTTTCTCAAATTTTTAAATCTTTTTTGATAAATCTCGACTTCTGCGTTATGTTTGGTTACAAGAATTCAGTATCATCTATGATTGGTTCGCTGTTTCACACGTAATAAAAGAATCTAATCAATCAGTGGCCCAGGGGAAAAATTCCTTCCTGGAAACTCGTAAAATCACCTAATCTTACCCCTATTTAAGGCAAATTTGCTCAGAAATAATATATTTTTTTAACCAGAGAGAGTGCTTACATGGCTAATATTTACATATTGAGAACAAATGATTGACAGTTTACACCACCCCTCTCATTCCGATCAGGCTGAATCAGACTGGGCTTTTAAAAAATCCAATTATTAATGGAATATTAGCGTCCATGTAAATGTTACTTTTGAATGATTTTTTTTTTCTCCCAGTAAAAAAATAAATAAAAATATTCTTTTTTTAAAAAAATTTATTTATTTATTTTATTTATTTATTTTTTCTTCCAAGGCAAGTGCGATTTTGCACACTCAGTCTCTAATGACGAAATTAAATTGTATAATGGCCACTTGTTTGGCAAGTTAACATTTAATATCATTACACAATGACTTCAGGGATTAGAATCTAACTATAGTCTATGTACAGTATACTCTGTGAATCACAGTTTTTCTCCATAGGAATTAAGATCATAATTATCTGATTCTCATTTTTCAACTAGAACATTTATTGCACTCAGGGGGAGAAAAAAAATAAATAAAATAAATGAAATGTGCTCTCTACACAGGCCTTTCAGCTCTTGTAACAGAAAGTTAACCTTAAAAAACCTTAAATGAATCTGTGGACACTTAAAGTTAATAACTTAAATACTGTAGAACGATATAATGATATTTAATAATTTAAATCGGACATACTGTAAATAGAATGTTAATAATAAGAATAACAATGAAAAACAACTAATAAATAGCATGTTCAACTGTGGACACTTGGCCAACTACAGTACTTCATCGTTGCATATGTTAGTTTATATCGCATCTCTTTCTCTCACATACATACATACTGTACGTACATGCATGCATACATACATACATACATACATACATACTATACATACGTACATACGTACATACTATACATACATACATGCATACATGCATACATACGTACATGCATACATACGTACATACTGTACATACATACATACTATACATACATACATACAGTTTAGAACGTGTTACTATTTTTAATGCACATTAATCAACTGGCGGTTACCCGGCTGTGTGAGATAATGGCGTGTTTAATGCGGGTAATAAGATGACTTGGGACCCATCACCAGGTGTGCTGAACAACAAATTATATTATAAAAAGCTTTTAGCTTTTATAAGTTTGTATAAAACCAAAGTTAGGGTGCTCGACATCATCCCAGGTTTGCACTTACTGGAGACCACAGAACATTAGGAAGTAACCATAACTACCTCGGTGTAACAGTTACGTAATCCATGACAAATGGCAACTGCACTTGTTCACTCTGTACGTGTTAAAAACACAAGAAAGACGAAACATGTGCTAGTCAATTGCGCAGGCAAAGTTGAAAAAGAGATACATACTGTACCTGGTCACCACTATAGGAGCAGACAGGGTTCACAATATGATTGCTGCTGCAAGGAGTCTAGCATTTGAGAGATTTTGATATAACACTTATTAAATGATAATGTTTGATATAATAAAGCTGTAAAATCTGTTTCCTCTAACCAGTTGTCATGCATTTCCTTATTCCAACATTACATGTACAAGTCAAAAAAAAAAAAAACTTTTCAAGCAATTGACAGCACTTATAATGTAGTATGTTTTGAAACATAAAATGCTAAAACATTCTCTTAAATGTAACAATCATTGTCCATTAGTACTGTTTTCTCTCTCTCTCTCTCTCTCTCTCTCTCTCACATACATACCCATAAGCCAACACTCGGTTGGGTGAGGAATTGACCGCTCACTCGTCTCACAGCTGGACTTTGTCAACATGACCCCCCCACAAACACACACACCCGGATACACACGGAAGTCTATATACAGAGAAAGCTAGGGGGATAAAAAGGGGAATATTGGAATCTGCAGTGGAATAAGCCTATGTCGTTGCTATAGCGACTGTCAGATAGTCCTTTGAGCCATGACATCATCCCAGGTTTTTATGAGCAAACACACTGAAATCTGTCTGTGACGTTTATTACTATACTATGGTTTTCTCTGCATGCATTTGAATGCTTGATTAATCATGTCGGCATAAAACCCAAATGACTAGGAATGGAAAGGAAAAAAGAAATGATTTAATATGCAAGTTTTCTGTGACTTGTACATAGCATTAAAAAGCCAATGTGACAAGAAGATAGTAAAATGTTTTTATTAGTTCTTTAACTTCAATGTTCCAGGTTTGTTTTTATATATTTACTTTTACACAAGTAAACGGTTCGTAGGATTCTTGTAAAAAATCTGCCATCTTTCTAACATTATCCTGACTCCTAAACCCTAACAGAGTATATACTGTATGCCACTTTTATGTACCTTTGTTGAATATTTAATCCTTTAAATGTCCCATATTGTACTACTACTTAAACAGATTAGCATGGCTCTCACTGTCCTCTCAAAGTGTCTGCTCCAGCAGAATTACCGCTCAGATAATGCTTTCTTTCTTCTAAATCCCTCTGTTTCATTCATCCAAACATGGACTTTCAGTGTCTATGTAACTGAGCAATTACTGATCCACAGAGGTGGAAAGTATCGAATTACATTTACTTGCGTTACTGTAATTGAGTAGCTTTTTTGTGTATTTCTACTTTTTAAAGTAGTTTTTAAAATCTGTAATTTTACTTTT
>JAQQZS010000010.1:14982425-14996971 GCA_030068045.1 Platyallabes tihoni | reverse complement strand
GCCTATCCCAGGAGTCTTAGGGCACAAGGCAGGGTACACCCTGGACAGGGTGCCAATCCATCGCAGGGCACACACACTTACGCACATTCACACACTCATTCTATTTTTTATTTATTTATTTATTTTATTGGAAATACATTTTGCGGAAAAATAAAAAATACATAATGCAGAAATTCTAGGCCATGATTTGTGTATATGTGAATATTAACAATGCAAGACTTTTGCATTTTATTTGCCCTTACAGTACAGTTTACATGTTGGATGTCTCATGCTTGATCATGTGATGCGGTTATATCAGTGTAATCAGATATGATTAAAGATGATTATCTGTGTACATACAGGAAATAGTGGCAGATGAACATTTACGTGATCTATAGCATGGAGCGACAGGCAGAATGCATGCCAGATGTGAAGCCAGCGAAGAATTTTAACACACTGAGAGGAAAAACATACGTATGTAGCTGAGGCATTCGGTGTGTGAGATAAAACTGTCTTTAACTCCAGATCAGCTCCGGGAGCACGCCTTTGAGGCAGCTCATTAGACCAGAGATTGACTACAGGGATAGAGACTTGAGCTTGTTCAGATGGTGCATCTAAAGTGGTTATAAATTAAAATGCAACTTATATTACCATTGAGTGATTGATGTTACTTTCTTTATAACCTTTCCAGAAACGTTTATCACATCATATGCTTTGCAGATGTTGGTGGTCAGTGGAGCGTTGACGTGGTGATGAAAATCCGTCCGTCCAGTAGCACGGGTGTTCTCTTCGCTCTCGTCAGCAACGGCACCGTCCCGCTCTCTGTCTCGGTGTTACCTCAGGAAACGAACGATGCGGTAAATCCACTATACTTAAGCATCGACACCATTCTTGGATGATGCGTTCTGATTTTTTTTTTCTTCTGATTATTATCCTGCCTTTTATTTCCCTCCCGCAGTACCTGCAGGTGTATTTGGACAACATCCCTGTTGTGAAGCTCGAGTCGATGATGCTGTGTTTCCCAGAATCCTTGGAAGTGAAGATGCATGTGTCTGCTCAGGACCTCCAGATCTCTGCCAGCAACTCCAACGTGTCATTCCCTGAGCCCAAAGCTCTCAGAGAAGCTTTAGCCAAGCTCAATGCCACCATGCAGCAGCCAGTCTTCACCTATGTTGGGGGACTGCCAGGTATCCTACCCTGTGTATTCTCTCTTTATTAGATTAAATGCAAAGTAACACGAGTAACTGCAGAGTTTCACCTACAATCCTATAGGGCGGCGCAATTACTACTTCATTCACTCATCGTCTATATACGTCTATATCCCGTTTATAGACGGGTCTCGGGTGGCCTTGAGCCTATCCTAGGAGACTCAGGGCAAAAGGCAGGGTACAACCTTGACGGGGTGGCAAAAGAGGCACGTGCGTCTGACCGTTTTCGCACTGTGGAAGAAAACACGTCTTCAAGTTGAGTTGAGATTTAGGAGGCGGGGACAGGATCTGATGTCTCCACTTGTTTGATTGGTCAGTCTTCACTGTAGATATGGATATACTGTATAGATATATAGCACAAGACTGGCCTGTGAGCAAATGTGAATAATGGACAAATGAGACAGGTGAAGTTGTTTGGTCTTAATTTCCAGCTTGATGTTTGGTGAAAACCAAACAGAATTTCAGCAGAAACACCTCATATCCAGTGTGAAGCACGGTGGTGGATGGGGTGATGATTTGGGCTTGTTTTGCAGCCACAGGACCTGGGCACCTTGCGGTATTCTAACTTATTCTAGAGGCAAACATAAGGAGATGGCTAAAGCTTGATCGAAATCGGGTCACGCAACAGCGTAATGATCGGAAGCACAACAGAAAGGCGGAAAAATTGGCCTAGTCAAAGTCCAGACCTCAACCCGATTGGATTGAAATGTTGTGGACTTGAGGAGAGCTCAATGAAGTGTAGCAACATTGTAAAGAAGATTGGACCAAAACGGATGCTGATCAAATGATATAGGAAAAGATTATTTCAAGTTATTGTTGTTAAAGATGAACATATTGAATCACTGTAGTATTGTCCACTTAAAAAAAATAAAAAATGGAACGGGAGGATAAAAGTTATATGTTGTTTGTCTGATGTTGTTTTTTCATTAATACTTAGACCCGCTACAATCACATGATTTTTATTGTTTTTACACAAAAATAATAATAATTAACGGAGGGTGTACAAACTTTTGAACATGACTCTATAAAATGTTAAATAAGATTAGTATTTCCACTAGGATTCTGAAGACTGAAGTACTGAATGAGTGGTTACGGTTCAGGACTGTCAGTGAGGAGAGCGTTACCCCTGCGTTACCATGGGAATTCATCACGACCCTTATTAACTGCACATGCTGTTAGAAAAGAACTGCCTACTGTATGTCGCCTTGAAGCTTCTGCACATCAGCATTAATGGGAGCTGCAGAAAGACAAGCCCTTTAAAGGAGAACAGCTTCCTGAGCCCTCGGGGTTATAAATCTGTTCGATATTTTTCTTTCTGTCCAGCGGTAAAAGACAATCATGTATTTACTGCAGAGTTTTATTCTGACATCTGTATTATTCTGTTCTTAAATAATGCACGGTATCTTTCTCTTGATTATTGCTCAGTCAGCATGTGAATCGTCAGAACACAGAGTTGAAAGTATGACAAGGCAAACAAGACCCGGCAGTGATGGGAGGAAAAAAAACTCTATAAGCACGTACTGTATTTTCCATTATTGTAGCATGCAGCTCCCAGCCTCCGAGTGAAACTTGGACAGCCGAACATGTCTTGGCTGCCTACGTTTTTGAAGTCACTGGAAAATTTGTGCAAATTCAGGGTCAAATGAGTAATGTAATTGAATTCCACTTGCATGTCGGAAAAGCTCAAGTGCAAGGACTCCTGCAGCCCAGGGACTAAATGTTTCCCACAAACTTCAGAGCTCTGCTTGGGAAAGCTGGCATGGTAATGTTAATGGAATCCTCCAGCATGTTGTTTAACTTTAATCTCTATTAACCACATGTGCAGTGTTGTGTCTTACAGTAACCTTGACATTTCAATGAAAGGACAGCAGCGACTCGGGGCAGTTTTTTTTTTTTTAGCATAAATTCTTCAAATTAACTTGTAAGATGCACATTCTTTTTCAGACATTTTTGCATTACCATAAGGTGCGTGTCCATGCACCATAATACTCTCACTTATCATCTAATCCGTTCATCCATTCAGAGTCATGGAGAGCCCAGAGCCTATCCCCACACGAGGTGGGGTACACACTGAACAGGTTGCCAGTCCATTGCAGGGCACACACACACACACACACACACACACACACTATGGGCAATTTGGGAACAGCATGTCTTTGGGACTGTGGGAGGAAACAGGAGCAACCAGACGAATCCCACCAAGCACGGGAAGACCATGCAAACTCCATGCCTGGACCTGAGGTGGGAATCGAACCCAGACCCTGGAGGTGCAAGGCGACAGTGCTAATTACTAAGCCACCGTTCTGTCTGCACTTTAATATTCCTTTAATAATATTTAGGAACCTCTGTATTCCAACAAGGGACGATTGAGACCAATGGTGACCATTGTACTTATTCCCATTTTGTACGACAGTGGTAGGTCAACATTCACACACACTATGGGCAATTTGGGAATACAGATTAGCCTAATATTTTTTTTTCATTTAAGCATTTGGCAGACGCCCTTATCCAGACTTACATTTTTATCCCATTATACATCTGAGCAGTTGAGGGTTAAGGGCCTTGTTCAGGGACAAATTGGCGGTCATGGGATTTGTACCTGGGACCTTCCGAACTGTTGTCCAATGCCTTAACCAATGAGCTACCCACCCCTGACCCTGCAATCTGCATAATCTGCAAGTCTTTGGACTGTGGGAGAACATGCACACAGACCTTAGCTGGGAATCAAACCCAGACCCTGGAGGTGCAAGGAGACAGTGCTAACCACTGTGCCACCTGCACTATAATATTCCTAATAATAATAATTATTATTATTATTGTTGTTATTGTTATTAATAATAATAATAACCAATAATAACTTGATTGGAATAAAAACACATCATGTACTGTACACCCCTCAATCGGATCAGTCTGGCCTGATCATTATGAATTTTCAATAGAAATGACAGGAATGGTCTAAACCTTTTAATAATTCGCTCAACAGAAAATATTAGCCATGTAAACACTTGATCCTCTCGTTTCTCTTTCCTTTTGGAATAAATATATTTTTTCTACGCATTTCTGCCCCACATGCAGTACCATTAGGTACATTCCTGATCGGAAAACGCTTTCTCACCTGTCTTCATTTAGTACTACTGTATTTAGTACTTTCAGCCACTGGGTACTGTATACTGCAGATTAAGAGGCACTGAATGGCTCCCCATCGTAGTAATGCATTGAACCAATCACAGATGAGACTGAAGTCTTGTAACCAATCATAACACAGTAGGTGGGATTTATAGGAAAAGATGGTTGGAGAAAAATGCTGCTTCTTTTTCTTCTGTAAAATTTGTAACAGATAAAACGATTCATAGTCTAAGCATCACATAGGCCATGTACGGTGTCTTGCAAAAGTTTTTATACCCCTTGCACTTTTCCACATTTTGTCACATTACAACCACAAACGTAAATGTATTTTATTGGGATCCTGCATGGTCTACCGACACGAACTGGCACATAATCGTGAAGTGGAAGGAAATTTGACTTTGTTTTTTTTTTTTCTTAAATAAAAATCTGAAAAGTGTGACGTGCATTAGTATTCAACCCCCTTTACTCTGATACCCCTAACTAAAATCCAGTGGAACCAACTGCCTTCAGAAGTTTTAATCATGTTTAAAGTATTAACTGAAGATTTTACTTATGAGATCTTTACTAATCAGATCATCAGCAATGAAATGGAGGATATCATTAAATAATCTCTCTCTCTCTCTCTCTGTCTTTGTCTCTCTCTAGATCTCCCGCTGTCCTCCATGCCGGTCTCAGCCTACTACCATGGCTGCATAGAGATCCGCGTGAATAACCGGCTGCTTGACTTCGATGAAGCCATCAGCAAGCACAACAGCATCAACTCTCACTCGTGTCCCCCAGTTACCCCTCCAGACAGCGCCTTACACCACTAGTCGAATAGTACCGTCTGTAATGCTGTTATTACACTCGCTCTGTGTCGTGTTGTAAATAGAAGGTTCTGAGTGAGTACGAGAGGGGCATGGGGTGCCTTTAGTTATGGATTTTCATTTACATGGCCATTCCTATTTGTATATTTACTTTATTGTAAACACATAGCCTATGGATGAGAGTCTTGATTGGTTTGAAGATATGTACTCGAATTGATTGCATTCATTAGGATTTATGAGTATGATCTGATCTCGTAGGTTTTTTTTTTTTTTTTTTTTTAATTAAGACATGCTTATTATGGGATAAAAACTTTTCCATGTTTAAATTTTTAGGAGGGATTTTAAAATGGAAAGATTTTTCAATTGAATAAAAAAAATAAGCAATACTCGGCTGGATTTATTTGCACTCTTGGTGATGAGGAAGCATCTGTACACCATCCTGCAACACAGAGTGACTACTTCTGTCATGGTATATGCCAGGAATTAAACACAATGGGGCATGCTGTTATACGAAAACAATCAACAAAGGGTTGGAGTGATGCGGCCCGACACGAAATGGAGTTACCACCCTAAAGTCGATTATTAAAACTACCAGCATGTTCTCAGGTGTTTTATTCCTCCTGTACTACTATAAAACTTTGTTTTTTCTATTATGCCTTGCCTTCGGGAGGTGATTTCGCGTATTTGTGCACCGGTTCGAGTGATACTTGGTAGCGAGTGCTGAATATTTGTAGGATTTATAAGGTGTTGTTATTGTAGCCAACAAAAGAACTAATTAATTTTTGGAATTGATCTAAACAGGGTCAAGGTCAAATGTCTAGACTTTGTAATGCAGGAATCCCCGTAGACCCTATCAGTGCTGAATTCCACTGGTTTATTCAACAAAGAATTTGCAATAACAAAACTATTTATAACAACATCCAATGTGGAATGTCCAAGGAACAGGTTAGTTCATGTCAACACTTACTTCATGTCCTCTATAATTTTTGTATCTCTTAATGTTTTTAAGACATGCATGCATGTACCTCTATCTTAAAAACTTTTTTTTCCCATTTAGGAGAAAATTTGCAGCTTTGACTTTAAACATTAAGACATTACAGGCCAGCCATATCAAGAGTTAAAGGCCCATTGTAAGTTGTTATTATAGAAACATGAAAATATATAGAAATGTTGTCTAGCAGAATAGTGGGACTCGGACATACAGTATGCAATGTGCATATGCAATATGTTGTTGTTGGTCTTTCGGCTGCTCCTGGCAAGGGGTCGCCACAGCGGACCATCTGATCCACACACAAGCTTGGCATAGGTTTTATGCCAGATGCCCTTCCTGACGCAACCCTCCCAATTTTATCCAGGTTCGCACTGGCTGGGGTTTGGGCATTGGCTGGGAATCGAACCTGGGCCTTCTGCATAGCAGGTGAGAAACCTACCACTGCAATATGCAATAATGTAAATGTGTAATTTTGTCTTGCAGCTTGAACAGAGCTGTTTTAAATGATTTATGAGGGGCGTTCAAGTTGAACTTGGACTTGTGATGAAATGTCTGGTGAATGAAGCCATAAAACTGATTGCGGGCCAAGTTGTAGTTGTTTGTGTGAACAATCAGCGAGTGGAACTCCTGATCCTTGAAAATCGACAGATAACTCGTCACCAACTTGTGAGGCTTGCACATTACAGGAACTCAGCTGGAATTATTTCCAAGTCTATGTACAGTACAGTCCTGACCTCACTCCAAGCCATTTCGGACCATTGAAGGAGTTCCTGGGAGGTCAGCATTTCAGACGTGAACCAGGCATACCGGTCATGGCTCAGGCAAACTAAGAAATCTTTCTATCTTAATGGTATCCAGGCACTAGTGTAGCAGGGGATTATATATAGAAATAAAGGGAGTTTTTGGTCTTATTACTGTGTTCTGTTATTCTACACAATCAAAAGTTAAAAAACACTTACTTTTTGGAATAAATGCAAAACATATGACTATACTATATGAATATAATATTTCCTATGCAAGTAATTCCTGTGTCCTTAGCATATGCACATGCAATCTGACCTAGATCCAAAATAAGGGGTGGGGAAATGAGGGGGGGAAACAGATATTCTGGAAACAGCTGCAGGGGAAAAATCTAACAGCAGCAGCATGTCCGGAAAAACAGAAACTGGGATACAAGAAGACAGGTGACAGATGGAAGATAAAAAATGAAGCATGCCAGCATTATATTAAGCGTCATCACTTTAGTTGGGCCCATGTGTTAACGTTGTTTTCATCGACCATGGACACAATGTGCATTGACCTAAAACAGGATAATTACACCACCCTGTTTTTGCTGGATGTAAAGTGTTTTAAACAGCAGTGTGGTAATGTAGGTGAAAATTAATGTTGATGTTTATGATTGACAGCTCTCTATTTATAATATAGGAAAATGCTACCTTAACATACTCTTAAGGTAGATAAAGTTGCATGTTTCACAGCAGGAAGTGAAGCATTGATCACTTGGCACAGTGATTTGGTGGATAAGGGAGAAAAAGAGTGGACTGAGACCTGCACCCTGGGAATCCCCTTTAGTAATGCTGAGAAGAGATGAAACTGGAGCTCTCTAGTCTACACGTTAGGATCTATCCCATAGATAGATTTATATTAAAAAAATAAATAAATAAAAAAAAACAGTGCAGGCAAGAACATATGCACAAGTCAGCAAGTGTGGAGATAATGATCTGGAGATTTGGTGTGTCAAAGAAAGATGAGGACTGGGGAAAAGAGATTTCTCTGGCTTTGTAGTGTAGTGCATTTTCTGTAGGACTGCATTGTATTCATATTAGTTGGCAACCAAGATTTTTCTCTTTCTCGTTCATTTATTTATTTATTCATTCATTCTTACCAAGTGAGGGCAGGATGTAGGTAACCAATTTCCAGAATCACTTCACATTTGACATCTGAATTGGAGTGAAGGGATGGTGATGTGAAAATGGGGAGACTCATTACAAATTTTAATTAATTCCAGTAAACTCTAAAAACCTAGTTTGAGTAACACTGGTTAATATTTACTGTTGCACATAATAAAATTGCGTATTAACACATCAGTGCATATACAGAAAAAAGGTCAGAAAAAGTGCCCATAAAGAGTTCTTTGATTCTAACTGTAGCTCATATTTTGCTATGTGACCACCATAGGATCACAGCTACAGATATTGTTTAGGTGGAGGAATCTTTCTTTAAATGTCCTCCTTGTTGTTGTGAAGGGGTTTGTGTGCTTCAAGGAACCTCAGAGCGAATGTCACTTCATGCACTTTCTTTCTTACCTTCACACACACACACATTGTTCTGAAATAGGGTCACTCAGGACTCATCAGACCATTGGTCCAAAGTCTAATATTCATGTGCCTAAGCAAACTGAAATTAAAAAGAAAAATGATTCTAACTAGCAAGTGGCCACACAGCTGTTTAGTCCCAGTTCTTGTTGCAGTATGCATGTGGAAATGCTCTTTGCTCTTACTAATAAATATGTTGTCTTTTTTTTTTTTTTTTTTTTTACTTTTAAGTGATGTCTATTTGTGATTTTTTTTTCCCCATTTACATTCCTTCCATGAAGTTGTGTTGGACAGTTCCAGGAATTGCATATATTGTTCGTTGTTGTCATTGCTTGATGCTGGCCAATGATGGCCAAAATTGGCTGGGGGACAAGGGTAATGTCAGTTGCCAGTAAGGATGTGCCAGACAGACTAGTTCCTTGGAATGTAAATTAGGAATAAAATCTGAGAATCACATACACAATGTGTGTGCCAGTGTAATGATCCACCACATTAAATAACATTTCAAACTTGATCATATGGATGAGGAGAAAAGAATGCGTACACATAAACTATATGGACAAAAGTATTTGGCCAAACCTGCAATGACATTATATTCAAATACATATACAGTACTTCAATATGTGGTCTCCCTTTTGCAACTACTGTATAACACTGATGTTGGGCCTGGCTTGCAATCTCCATTCCAATTCATCCCAAAGGTGCTTGATGGGGTTGAGGTCAGGACTCTGTATTAGGGCCAGTCAAGTTCTTCCACACACGAACTCATCAAACCATGTCTTTATAGTCCTTGCTTTGTGAACTGGGACACAGTCATGTTGGAATAGTTTTGGCCTTCCCCAAACTGTTACCACAAAGTTGGAAGCATAGCATTGTCCAAGATGTCTTGGTATGCTGAATCAAGATTGACCTTTAGTGGGGATAACGGGTCTGATTGAAATCAATAATTAACAGGTTTGAACAAATAATTTTGTCATATAGTGTAGATGGCAGGTCTACTTAATAAGAGGTTGATGGATGTAGAAGCTATTAAAGTGACTACTGCTTAACACACATAGAGAGAGAAAGAGACTGACAGACAGACAGAAGGATAGAGACAGACAGACAGACAAAGAGAGGCAGAAAGCCGAGAGACAGATGGAGAGACTGACTGACTGAGAAAGAGAGACAGATAAAGAGAGAGACAGAAAGAGTGAGAGACAGGCAGAAAGAGAGACAGACACACAGAGAAAAAGGAACAGAGAAAGACAGGTAGAGAGAGAGAGAGAAAGACAGACAGAAATAGAGGCAGATAGACAGAAAGAGACAGAGACAGAAGGATAGAGACAGAGACAGACAAAGAGAGGCAGACAATGAGACAGACAGAGAGACATACAAAGAGAGGCAGGCAATGAGAAAGACAGAGAGACAGACAGAGAGATAGGCTGACAGAGAGACAAAGAGAGGCAGAAAACCTACGAAAGACTGACTGAGAAAGAGAGACAGATAGAGAAAGACAGGAAGCCTAAGAGAGACAGACTGGGAGACTGACTGAGAAAGAGAGACAGAGAGAGAGAGAAAAACAAACAGAGAAATACAGATAGAGAGAGAGAGGCAGATAGACAGAAAGAAAGACAGATAGATAGAGAGACAGACAGACAGAGGGAGAGGTAGTGTACTGCGGAGGTGAACAGCGCTCACGAGCTCTTTGGCTGAGGAAATAGATCTGCATTGGAGCGTACTGCGCGTGCAGCAAACTTTTCACCAATCAGAATCCAGAGTCTCACGATCGACCGACCGACCGACAGAGAGAGAGAGGGAGAGATTGCCCCTGTGTGTGTGTGTGTGTGGAGGAGACAGAGAAAGAGAGAGGGAGAGGGACAGAGCGGGGAGGTTTGGCTGATAAGCTTTGTTATTGGAGCAGTTGGTATTTTGGCTGAGCCGAATGTAGAGTTGGCTGTTACGGATAAAAACGGATAAAACGGTCACTCTGACACAGAAGCTTCCCGAAGCTGCCGCAGAGCCTCTGAGCCATGTCTCTGTCCCCGGGAGAGCTTCTGTCGGGCTCCATGTTAATCCTGCTGCTGGTCGCCAGCTCCTCGGAGTGTGAGTAAACAAACGCGGCATTATACACGAGCTTTAATGCTAACACTGTGGTGACTGTAAACCTGCAGCCGGAGCTGTGAAGGACAGAGAACTTCACCTCTCAGCCCACTGTGCACACTTGCTTATGACTGTGTGTGTGTGTGTGTGTGTTTCAGTGTCCTTGTCGCCTGATGAAGCGCACCAGTTTTTAAGGAGACACCGGAGAGCGAACCAGGTTTTTGAGGAAACCAAACAAGGGCATTTGGAGAGGGAGTGTGTGGAGGAGAGGTGCAGCAAAGAGGAGGCGAGGGAAGTGTTTGAAAACGACCCTGAGACGGTACGCATGGAATGTTAATAATAATAATATTTATTGTTATTATTTATCATAGTGATGATAATAGTAGCGTAACACAATAATCACTGTTGAGGAACCGGTGTGAATTTGCTGAACCTGATAAATCAGTGTCAATCTGCTAACCGTGTCGGTGGGGAAGCGATTCGATTCCTGAAAGAATCGACTCATTGATTCGAATGAATCATTTAACACGCTGTGATGATGACTCAGGATTAAAAATATATATAATCATTTTATATAACTTATTATAGACGCATCAGAGATTTGATTCACATGTCACTTCTTGTTTCACGAGAAAATGTTTATATACTGTCTATACTGTATTCCATTTTGAGGAATCGATTCGTCGAGTGAATCAGAGTCGATTCGAGCAAATTTGCTATTTGGAATAACATTATGGATAATTTCTCAATCCTAAATGACGTTTCTTAGAGACTGTGAACTGCTGTGCATGACATTTATTCATGCCTTTGAAACATGGAGATTTGCTTTGTACTTTGCATATTTTTGTATTTAATTTTTTTATTTCTGGTAAAAATTATGCAGCATACTTTCATGCCCTTTTGAGAATTGATTTGCAGCAGCATGAGTGACACATCTACAATAGGTATGCATCTTAGAGATAAGTCCGCCCGCCAGTAGGTCAGATTTCCAAAAGAAGAAGAAGGCTGGGAGAAACCTGTAAAGCACTTTGCTGTGTGTGTGGGATGTGGAACGAGGAATGAGGAGTGTGTGCATGTCTTCATCCTTTTTGCAACAAACCCCGTGAATATTTTTCATGTGCATATTTCTGCCACACCTAACACAAGCCCAGTTTTATGTGCACAGGGAGCCAATAATATTAGTATTATTAATGTTCTCATCTTGGAAAGGAAGTTGTACATGTGGTTTAAGTACAAAGTATGTGCACCTTTTTCCCCCCTCTCTTTAGGTTGTAAATGACTGGTTGTGTCAGTGCAGTGTGCATTTAGGTAATCTGTAAATAATGCACATGTTGTGTTGTGTTGCGTGTCTCTTGTTGGCTTAGAGCGGTCGGTTAAAAATAAATGGCGGTGATGGGGTAATCCAGGAATCTCGGATGCATTCCTTCTAGGATTCCTGTTACACGAGCGCGTGTATTTGACGTACAATCGTAAGACTGGTTATAATCAATTGAGCTTTTTTTTTCCGTAGAGGGAAGAATAAAGGGGCCCAAGCACTTGAGTATGAAATACGTTAAATGAACAGTTAAATAGAGTGCAAGTCATCCTTAATAACATTGAACGTGTATATTTATATGGAGATATCTGTGTGTATTATTCATGGTTCAGTCGTGGAATCTGTAGCGGACTCAGCAGATTTCTGCTCCTCCGCAGCTTTCGGACTGCAGCAGCTGTACGATTGACCCGGTTACTCAGCAACATGCGGCTCCTGAATGAAGCACAGTGATTGTGCAGCGTACGAGTGTGCACTTCCTTATCTGTCGTCAGTGCTACACTCATACCGTGAGGAGAGTAGATCTGTGGATAATGTTCTCGGATCTATAACTGGAATTGGCAAGACAGACGGATATAGATGGATAAATATATAGGCAGAGTAACAGCAGTGTACATAAGTACTTATTGAATGTAAGAACTATTGTAATATACATGGATATCCGGATTGATATTCAGCAGTGATTAATGAACCCCCTGCTGATAAAACCTGAATGGGAAACACCCCAGAAGAATTATTCTAAAGAAGTCAGTTGTGCAGTTCGGCCACACCTCGTGCTACTGCAGTGGATTGCAGGTTCAGCATGGTTTGATCCATTTCCTGAGACACTTTTCCGAAACGAAACAGATGAAAAGATACTCCGACCCAACATGTTGTGACAGGACCATGAGATTAAAGGCAGGGTTTAGAGCAGAAATAATTGCATCACATCTTCCAGCTTCAGTGAAGTGGAGAAGTTGTTACAGTATGATAGTGATAAATGCTCAGAATGATTACTCATTCAGGAAATCTGGAACGGGTTGTATTTATAATGCCATAATTCATTGCGTAACAGGTTTTCATTGAATCAAAATTTCTAAAGGCTTTAATCACTTATGCAGTTTGGAAACGATATCGCGGCTTCCTGTTTTCCTGAATTACTAGTTCGCAATCCGTCACACAAAGGTTTTCAGAGGATTTGCGTGCATCCTGAGCTATCTTTTAGAGCGAACAAATAAAACATTACGTAAAACCTCTTTAGTAGATCACAACTTAATGTACTGTATCAATGTAGCATGTATCAAGATCCCATAACTAAATATTTTTAATGGGTCTGTTGTCATGACCTTGTCTTGTCTAATCACATCTCATATTTTGTTTTCCGTTTTTCTTTTTTTTCCCCCAGGACTATTTCTACCCCAGGTATATGGGTAAGTTCTGAAAATATGAGCGAAAACGCTTTATTAGTCCAAACCTCAACTGTATACACCATACACAGTGTAACAGTTTAAGCTTCCCCTTTTTTTGTCCCTACGCTTCGTGAACAGTGTTTGTTCTGTGTCTCCAGCATGTGTGGAAAAATTTGCAGACAAGAAGAAGGAAGACCTGGTCACCTGCGTCCACAGTGAGTGAGCACGTTTACGTCTCGTCTTTCAGACACACCTTTCATTTGTGTCCGCTCGCTCCCTTTTATAAATAGTTTACTGGGAACGCAATGCTCTTGTGCCTCGTAACATTTGTCTGGCTTGAGCGCTGCATTGCAGCAGATCACACACTTGGAACGGAGGCATGTTTGTGTCTGTACTGCAGATTTCCATTATTAGTAATGATGTACAATGTGTACTGTATGTTTGGGAGAATATTGGGGGGTCTCTCAGTGCCCTAAAGTTGTGCATCTGGTTAGTGTGTGTGTGTGTGTGTGTGTGTGTGTGTGTGTGTGAGAGTGTGAGTATGAAAGGGCGTGACGTGTCGTGACGTGAGCTGGTAACACTGATGCATTCTGGAGGCTTGTCCTTGCACTGAATAGGAGGCAGCAATGTGCCGGTTTAGAATCCTCTGCTCCTATTGGTCGATTCGGAAGCCCTGAGTCAGTAACTGTGATGCTGTGACTCTGCAGTTCCCTTCTCTCTCTCTCTCTCTCTCTCTCTCTCTCTCTCTGTCTTCAACTTTAACTTCACCTCATGCTTCTCATGCACTCTCTCAGCTCTGCCCAGACATGTCTGACTTAGTGGATTGAGTAGTGCGAGCCCTTTGCAGCGTCAGCACACACACTTTGTCAGAGACAACAACTCTGTGTGAAAAGAAACTGAAAGACGATATTAAGCACTCCCATGAACTAATACGCAGCTGTGAAGAACAAAGAACTGCAGAACTGAACTATGGATATTTGGTTATTACCTAACCATTTATGTCTCTCTCTCTTGCTCTCTCTCTCTCAGACATTCCAGACCAGTGTTCACCTAATCCTTGTCATCACATAGGGACAGTACGCTGCGAGGACAAAAAGGGCAACTTCCTGTGCCACTGCTTCACAGGGTGGACCGGCCCCAAATGTGCAAACGGTAAGACTCATCAGTCATTCTCTTCACATACTGTACAAGTACATACACTACCAGTATTCAGGCTTAAATGACAAGTTTTCCTGAAGGGCTTTATTAGTCTGAGGGCTCTTGTACGAGATCGAATCCCTTTAGAGAGTTTGACATGTCTATTTTAAGATGCAGTCAAACATTACACAATATTATTCAC
>JAQQZS010000010.1:14952178-14964102 GCA_030068045.1 Platyallabes tihoni | reverse complement strand
CCCCCCCCCCCCCCCCCCCCCCCACCCCCCCACACCCACACACACATACACACACCTGTAAATAATCATATCAGAATTTTTGCATATATGTTTATGGAATGTATGTAAATGCAGTATTGAGGCTTCTTGTGCATGCCGACACATGCACACCAAAGCGCACACACACACACACACACATAATACACACACACACACACATAATACACACACACACACACACATAATACACACACACACACACACACACACATAATACACACACACACACACACACACACACACACACACACACACAGGAACTCATTTGTGTAAATAGCAGTAGCGAGTCAGGCAGCACCAGAAATTCAAATAAGAAGTCACTTACTGTAGGCAGAGAACGCACGCAAAGCATAGTGTGTCTAGGAGGTGTGTGTGTGTGTGTGTGTGTGTGTCTCACTTGTCTTTTAGCTGAGCTTTTCAGCGCTGCAGGTGTTGTGCTGTAGTTCCTCCAGGCCAGCGGGGGGCAGAACCACTCCACCTCACTCAGGTAGATGAGGAAGGAGCAATCGGAGCCGTCGACTCCGTAAAATGCGTAGCACGGGTCCGACGTCCAGCGCGCCCTCATCCACTGCACCGCGACAACGAGACGCAGAAGATCAGAAAGCGCTCACACTGGAGACTCCTTCTGTACGGTGCATCAGTCTCATCTACAGCTTCTTTATTAAATATCTTAAACATATACGTGCCTGTGAGTGCGCTAATGAAACATAAACTACAGAGTTGCTGTTAGGGATAATTAATCAACACCTTCTGACAAACTATCTGTACGTTATCGCCGTAAGTATTTACCATTAATCAACATCGCTGAACCGAATCGTCAGATTTTCCGCGCCTTTAGACTTTTAGCACCTTGTTGCCAATTCGCTCTGTCTTAGAGATTTTGTTTGCTGTAATCGTGTCAGATGTGTCAAGAGTTTGAAACTATGGTATTTGTATTATTATATCTATTTGTAGCAAAAAAAAAAAAATCTTGAACGAGGCAACAAAGCAATAATGTTATTACACCTTTATTACACATGCACAACTATGTACTTTATAAATATGATTTCTAACATTTCAAACAAATTATTTTGATTTACATTATTATGATTTACTCTGTAGCAATTTTGTAGCAAAGATCATGAACGTGGAGCGTGAGCAATAAGGCTGTTATTACACCTTTATTAAACATACATAACTGTTCTATCAACATATAAATGATGTTCCGTGCTACTGTGCGGGATTTGAGTTCATTAAACAGAGCGAATGCTGTTAAAGAAGGTTTGAACATGCTATTCAGCTTCCCAAGACATTTGTTGTATGTGTGTGTGTGTGTGTGTGTGTGTGCATGCTTACATCCACTTTACTAGCGCAGTCAGGGTACCGTGGGTCTCGGGGAACTTCACATTGACTCGATGTTCCATCTCTCACAACTGCAAAGAGCAGCATGACATCATCGGTTAATACAATTATAGCCCTTTATACAATCTTTAAAAAAAAAAAAAAGCACGACTGATTCTCTGAAAAAAAAAAAAGTCTTCAGTAGCTTTTATACAATTTTAGTTTGGATCCTCGGACGTCTCAGGTCTCTTGTATTCTTTAACACAACACTGTGCTGTATTCTTGCGGGTCACGGTAAAGAAACACAGTACCCTGGTCTGAGTGGTCAGCCTGTTGTTGTAATGGTATCGTGATTTGGGATTGAAGTGGATTAGATTGCGCCGAGATCTATCAGTGTCTCATTAGCCAAATGGACGCAGCAGCAGGAGCAGGAAAAATCTTCGGCTTCATCAGCTTCATCAATCTCCAGCGCCTATGATCCGGAGCGGAGGAGTGCAGAGCCGGCTGTTCGCTCAGCGGAGCTGTAAATGCTCTAAAGGGACCTCCTACACTACAGCGTATGGTGTGTGTGTGTGTGTGTGTGTGTGTGTGTGTGTGTGTTCGTATGTGTCCTCTTTCATATTCTAAAAGCTTATGAGTGCTACAAACCCCTCACAATTTGTTTATTAGACATCTCAGATATAATTAAACGCCTCCTGTCGCAAACAGGACCCGTGACACCATCCCTTCCTGTGAAGTCTGTTCACTCGGCGGCCATCTTGGCAGCGACGACTCGACGCAGCCAGGGCTGTGACATAGGATGTGGTGCGCAAACAAAGATTGAATTCACGTCTAATGAAGAACGTCGACTCACTCAACTTTTTATCACGTCCCCAATTTTCTAAATGTCACACCCGCCGCATGCAGATCGCGAGAACAAACACTTTAATTACACGCTTTCACTTGGCATTATCGAGTACACGGCGGCCTCTTCGTTAAAACAAAGCCGGCCGGGAATCTCGCAGCATATCATGCACGTTAACGCTGTTTACTTGTTCAGACACAAGCATTCTAATTGAATTGAAGAGTTTCACTCAATAAGAGCTTTATTCAATAACAATAATGATGGTGTTGTTCCACCTTTACTGCATTCTCTAGAACTTCTAAGCTTTCTAAATTACTTTATCAAGCTATGATTTTTAATTAATTCATTTATTTTCTCTGCTGTTGTTGTTTTCAACAAAGCGAGAAAGAATAAAAAGACTGGTGACTGAATCACTATTGATAGCTGCTGTAGTACAAGTGACAACAGGAAATAAATCCACAGCATTGAATGTAACAATAAGGGATTAAATGGGAAAAAAAAATCCTTTATAAATTTTGTAAATGACAAAAAATTGTAATATGGCTGACGGAAGACATCATTCTCCTAGAGTACATCTCAGACTCTTACGTTCTTACATTTGTTCCCATTTTATTGTGCGCAAGGTAAACTGTCAATAGACTTTCCACGAAGTATGTTGCTGCCAGAAAAAAAGGTACCAAAGAAGCATGTTGTCGTTTCCAACGTCACAAATGCTAGTATTAATGTTCCACTTGAAACATGATAAAGGTCCTTTAGACATAAATGTTGTGTTGTTAAACTACTCTGTCGCCTGAAGGTCCATTAGGTAAAAAGTAGAAATCCTGGAAAATACAGTGACAAGCTGTGCACCTTGAAAGGAAATATGTTACCAATGCAAGGAATGTTCATTTCAAACCGGGACTTGTGGGATGAGAAAAGTGATGAAGATTTACAGACGACTTCAAGCAAAGTACGGTGAGGAGACTCTCGGCCGCAATAAAACATCTGAACGGCGCAACCATTTTAAACACTGGGATAAGTGCATTAGTGTAGCAGAGGATTATATATAGAAATAAAGGAACTGAGAAATAACCACGTTCTGTTACTCTGTGCGATCAAAAGTCCCGCTTTGAATTGAACATCTCGTGTAGGTTTAAAAAAAAAAAAAAGAAAGAAAAAAAAATGAAGAATGAATTTCTTGTAGTTCTTGCATATTTGTGAATATTTACTCCTACGTTGAATTAATTCTCTCGTGAAAATGTCACGGCTTTCGGATCGAGAAACCCGGCAGTCCTGCTCAAGCCTACTAGTGTTATTTACATTTACAGACAGAGCCGGAGGAATTTTATAGTGCGATTAGGTCTGGACAGGGGATGTTGTCTAAATCAATAGCATCAGAGGGAGCAATAAAATGCAAATGTGAATTAAAAGTAGGCTTTAAATCTGTCCTGTGTGACTTAATACTGGACTCACTCCACCTAATTCAGCTTTACTGCTGACCGTCTCCTGTTTATGTCCGACTTCTGAGAATTCGCCCACCAACGTCACAGTTAAGTGCACCGCATTTCCTTAGAACAGAGCTCCAGTACTCCATCAGTGTGAAATATCCAGGACAATATGCTGCATGATTTAATGCCCATTACACTGAGAACCTCGACACACACATCCACACCTATCCACACACACACACACACACACACACACACACACTCTAGACAAAAGAAACATTCTTTGTTACTTTAGTTACATTGTAAAACTGAGTGAGTTAGAGCTAGCTAAATCTGAAGAATGAAAGATAGGCTAGCTAAACCTAGTGAATAAAATATAAGTTCACTAAATAGTGAATGAAAGGTAGGTTAGCTAAATCTGATGAATGAAAGATAAGCCAGTTAAGCCTAATGAATGAAAGATAAGCGAGCTAATCCTGGAGAATGTTGTTGTTGTTGGCTGCTTACAACCCTCCCATTTTATCCAGGCTTGGGACCGACTTTGGACACTGGCTGGGAATCAAACCCAGGCCCTCCGCATGGCAGGCGAAACACTTACCACTGAGCCACCTAAACTAACTGGGTTCAGAAAAAGTTTTGCTATGATGCCAGGCTGAACTTAAAACCCACTATATCACCTTATTTTAGAAGTTTTAAAATTCCATAGTTTGAGCAAAGCACGACACGTAGCCACCTGATTTCGAGCAAAAGCTGTCGCATTTCGACGAGCCAATCATATTGTTTCTTTCTGTCACATACTCAGTGAAGTGGAGATACCTCGTCTATAACACAGCAACTTCTGTGAGTGGTTTAAATGTGTTCAAAAGATTTTTAAAGAATGTTTAAGCCAATAAAAGGGTTACAGCTGTTGCAGTCACTTTAGTCGTCACAGTAGTAATAAATCACATCTACAGTATGTGTTGCTTAATGTCAGTGATGCATTCTGTGAAAATAAGACATTATGAGATTTGATAGAAATGTTGTTTAAACTCAAATGTTATATACTTATAAAAGCTAATAAAAAAACAGCTAGTTAATCTGGGTGAATGAAAGATAAGAGAAAGGAAAGATAATCTAACAGATGTAATATAACATATGTAGTATAAACTCGATTGAAAGCTTGTAACTAATGAGTCAAAGCTAGAAAAGCTAAAAAAAAATAAAATAAAAAAAAAAGACTAAAAAAAAGTCACAGTAAATCATTTGGAAAAGTCAGATAATGTGAACGTCTTCATTGTCTTGCAATCCAAAAAGAAAACTGCCAAAAACAGAAGGAGCATCTGTTGCTTATTTCATCTACAGCAACAAAATAATGAGAGGCTGCCAAGATAAGAGGAGAAATCCATAATAACAATTATAACACCTGGTTTCATTTAGGCTACATTTCTCAGAAAAGAAAAAAAGATGATCATTAAACAGTTATTTGAACGCGCAGACTTCTCATTATCGAGGATTGTGGAAATGAGACCATAAAGACCAACATATCAGCATTTACATATCGACTTATTAGTGATGCTATTTCTCTTCAGGCAGGAATATCTGTGTGTGAGTGTGTGTGTGTGTGTGTGTGTGTGTGTGTGTGGTTACAATAATTTAATCATAATCACCACAGTAAGACACACCAAGGCAGAACAAGCCCTAGAAAAATATGAAGCTGGCCATCTATCACCCAGCTTATGTGTATGTGTGTAAGTTAGTCCATGTATTTATACCTTCTGAGGACCAGATGTGCTCACAATCACCTGGTTCCTTTGTTTTTTTTTAAGTCAAAAAAGAAACAAGAAAAAGAACAATAATAAAAAGGGGTGTCAAAACTTTTATAGGATTACTTAGCCACAGTAATCAGTATATATCATATAAAGTCCTCACTAAGATAGGAAAACTATTCTGTTTGAAATGGTGTTCAGTTGTCCCATATGTGTGTGTGTGTGTGTGTGTGTGTGTGTGTGAGAGGTGAGCGTGTGTGTGTGAGAGGTGAGCGTGTGTGTGTGAGAGGTGAGCGTGTGTGTGTGAGAGGTGTGTGTGAGAGAGGTGTGTGTGAGAGGTGTGAGATGTGAGCGTGTGTGTGAGAGGTGTGAGATGTGAGCGTGTGTGTGAGAGGTGAGAGATGTGAGCGTGTGTGTGAGAGGTGAGTGTGTGTGTGAGAGGTGAGTGTGTGTGTGTGAGGTGAGTGTGTGTGTGTGAGGTGAGTGTGTGTGAGGTGAGTGTGTGTGTGTGAGGTGAGTGTGTGTGTGTGAGGTGAGTGTGTGTGTGTGAGGTGAGTGTGTGTGTGTGAGAGGTGAGTGTGTGTGTGTGAGAGGTGAGTGTGTGTGTGAGAGAGGTGTGAGAGGTGAGTGTGTGTGTGAGAGAGGTGTGAGAGGTGAGTGTGTGAGAGGTGAGTGTGTGTATGTGAGAGGCGAGTGTGTGAGAGGTGTGAGAGAGCATTAAGTGGGCGTTACTCTCTCAGTGCGAGTGTGAACATGGCCCTGACTGTACACTCTACATTACCTGCATGGGCACTGGGTAGTTGGGGTAGGCGGGCAGGGCTTGTGCCGAGGGACAGAATCCGGCGTAGGTCACCACATGCTGAGTGGGATTGTAAAGGATGTGTGGGGGAGGAGCCGGCCTCGGAGACATCTGGGAACGAACAGCTGGAACCTGCAGGATGAGACAGGAGACAGGATGTGTGAGGTGTTATAAACTTTTGTGTTGTTTGTCTTTCAGCTGCTTCCATTAAGGAGTCGCTACAGTGTGGACCATCTGATCAGTTCACACCTTGGCATCCAGTGTAAAACCTGTGGTTTGTGCATTGCCTGGGAATTGAACCCTGACCTGCAGACAAGACACCTATTGAGCAATGCTCTGTATACACTAGTGTGTACTGCATCAAAACATTTATTACATAATGGTAATGGATTATTTATGTATTTACTTAAATATTTATGATAATTCTAATACAATTCACCTTCAAGAAATAATTGTTTCCTATATTAAATATTCAAAGGAATTATGTTTAATAATATTTTTTCATCGTCTGATTAAATACTGAAATTTTTTTGCACCTTTCTTACATGTTAGTTCTAATATAAATTGCAAGGATTGGTGGAGATGCAAACTGCTATAAGAGCTGTAGGACGTGTAGTTTGCATAATTAATTATTGTAATTTTATTTTCTTTGTTCAAGCGCAAAGTTTAAAAAAAAAAAAAGAAAGAAAGAAACATATTTTGGTATTCCAGAAAACACAGCTTGATCAGTGACTTGGCCATGTAAAGGATTTGATAGTGATTAAAGTACACCTATTATGCAAAGATTCACTTTTTAGTCATGTTTATACATTCAGATGGGTCTTGTGTACATCTATAAAAAACAAAACAAAAGAGATTAAACGAGCCAATTAGATTTTCCCCTATTGTGACCTCATATAAGAAGATCCCCTGACAACTTCTGAACAAAAGCATGATTTGGTCACAATTGAACTACACAATTACAGTAAATTTAGGAGTCTGTCTCTAACCCTGACTCAGTACCTGAGGAAAAACTCAGTACGGTATTTTCCAGGCAGGTGCCTCTGACTGCAGCCTCAGTGTATTAAAGTCACCATTAGGGTTTTATTGTTGTTTTATTACATCAGTGGTACCAAGTGCCATTTTATAGGCAGCCAATTAATGTACTGGTTTACAGCCTGAAAAGAGATGCCTGATGTAGTGACGCCACATCAAATGTGACAGGAATACTTTGACATTTTTAATAGGGTCGTTTTTAATTTTTCAAATTAGCAAACTTGTTGAGGTCTTGATCGCCTGGTGGATCCTGAGACCTGTTCACACTGTAATGCTTCTGTATTTAAGGTTAGATGAAATAATGTAAGAAAATTAAACATTGTCATCTCATTGTCTATACAATGCGTATCCTGCATATATAGGGTTGAGGGGCTAGAGCCTATCCCTGGAGACAACCTGGACAGGGTCACAGAACACACACTCATTCACACACTATGGGGAAAATTTGCAAACTAGCCTAATCTGCATGTGGACTGTAGGAGGAAACCGGACAACCCGGAGGAAACTCACCAAGCACGGGGAGAACATGCAAACTCCATGCACACAGACCTGAGGGGGAATCAAACCCGGGCCCTGGAGGTGCAAGGCGACAGTGCTAGCCTGCTAAACACTACGGCACTGTGCCACCTAAAATTAATACTAATGCTAAACATAAAAGCAGAGATGCATGAAAATGATGTCACATCCAATGATGTCATTATATCTGGTTCGTTTTTTAAGGATAGCAATTAACTGTACCTTACAGTGTTGCATTGTGATGGACACAAAATCTAAATATACAGGTCTGCAATATGTTATACACTCACTGGCCACTTTATTAGAAACATCATATTAATAGCGGGTAGTATCCCTAAATTCTTTACAGTATGGATTCCATAAGATGCAGAAAATATTCCTCTGAGACTCTGGTACTGTACATGATCGCATCACATGATTCATGAGGAATAATTCAGCTGCACATTCATGCTACAAATCTGATGTATCACATTCTCAACATTAAAATCTTTTTTTGAATTTTTAAATATAATCACAATTAGCTCACTCAGTCATCTTCTACACCGCTTTATCCTGTATTCAGGGTCGCAGGAATCTGGAGCCTATCCCAGGAGGCTTAGGGCACGAGGCGGGGGTACACCCTGGACAGGGTGCCAATCCATCGCAGGGGACACACACTCACACGCCCATTCACACACTACGGACAATTTGGGAACGCCAATTAGCTTAGCCTACATGTCTTTGGATTGTGGGAGGAAACCTGAGTAATCACAATTAGCTAGCTGGGAAATTGTGAATTTGGAAAGGTGTGTTAGATTCCAAACATTTTGAGATCAGGGTAGAAAAAGATCTTACCAGGTCCTTGAAGGCCCCGAGTATGGCCGCAGTAATGATGCCCAGGAAAACTCCCAGCACATTGAGAACCACGTCAGACCAGAGCAATCTGTGCAGGTGCACCACGTCCCAGCAACTATTCACACCCGTGAACTCAAAGTAATGTGTGTGGTACCCTGGGCTGGAGAGACACACCCAGAAACAAAGCGTGTAAAAGCAGTGCATTTCAAGTGAGATGCGTACCGTATATCAGAAATTACAAGTGTAATGTTTTTAAACTGCAGTTTAAACCCAGCTCACCTCTCACAGTTGTATAAATCACAGCAGTAACAGGTGTTTGTCTTCACCTTGAGCTTGCAGTCTTGGTTATAGTTCTGACACACAACCTATAGGAAACCAACAGGAAATAAGTAACAAGACATTCATCATGCATTTTTAAACCCTTTACCCTCCACAACAGGCAGCAGTATGAAATGAAAACATGCTTCATTTAATGTCTTAATGTCATTAATGTCTGGTGCACGGTGCTCTTTAAACGGTATCATCACACATATTGAGAGTTCTGGCACTTTCATTCACTATAGGATGCAATAAAGTTCAAGCTAGACTATTATAAAAACATAGAGTCTACGGGTTTGGTTGTGGATGTGGTTGCAGGAGATTTTCCTAATCTAGTTTTATTTAGTGTGATGAAGTTCTATGCACATAAACACATTTTGCTATAAACTTTGCAAAACATCCTGCAATAAACTTTTTAAAAAATTTTTTGTTAATTATTTTAAATTATAATCACTGGACAGAAAAGGTTAACCCAAAGGTCTGGTGAATCAGCAAAGCCATGATGAACATTCAGTATTATATCAGTTGTTTCAGTATTAGTATTTCAGCTTTTCCAGTCGAGGGGTCGCCATTCAATCTGCACAACAACAGGTTTTACACCAGATGCCCTTCCTGACGCAACCATCCCATTTTATCCGGGCACTGCATCCAGTGGCTGGGGTTTTTGGGCAATGGCTGGGAATCGAACCCAGGCCTCCCACATGGCAGGGGAGAAACTTACATTACCACTGAGCCACCCTTATTCAGTAGTTTATCAGTCATATCACTCATTCGCTGGACCACTTATCTTGTACAGGGTCGCAGGTTTGCCTGGAGCCTATCCCAGAGATCTCAGGGTATGAGGCAGGGTATATACCCAGGACAGGATGCCAACCCATTGCAGGGCACACTATGGGCAATTTGGAAACACCAGTTAGCCTATCCCCGCATGTCTTTGGACTGTGAGAGGAAACTGGAGTACCTGAAGGAAACCCACCAAGCACGGGGAGAACATGCACAAAGACCTGAGGCGGGAATCAAACCCTTGACCCTGGAGATGTGAGGCCACAGTCCCACTTAGACCTATAACTGTAATCGATAAAAAGACCACCATACAATTTATACTGATTTCTTAAAAGTGCTGCATCTCAGTAGAAGAACTGAAGTTCACAGGATACAGTCTTATTTTTTTTTTTTATTGAAAAGATGTTAATACAGTCTCTCTAGAAAAAAGATAAAAAGCACAATATTTTCAGCAAACATTGATGCATCGTTACTTTTTATGTCATAAATTGAACAAAGATCAAAAATAAAAACATTATTGTGGCACTGTGCAAAAGTTTGGGCACCCTCCATAATCTCTGGCAGATATCACAGCTTGCAAACGCTTTTTATAGCCACCTAAAAGTCTTTCAATTCTTGTACTTGGGATTTTCTCGCATTCTTCCTCGCAAAAGGCTTCTAGTTCTGTAATATTATTTGGTCGTCTTCTTGCATGCACAGCTCTTTTAAGATCTACCCACAAATTTTCAATGATGTTTAAATCAGGGAACTGTAATGACCATTCCAAAACCTTCAGCTTGCGTCTCTTGAGGTGTTCCATGGTGGATTTCGAAGTATTTGCTGGTGTTTAGTTGAATTCATTCCTCCTTCCACCCGTGCAATGTTTCCTGTGCCACTGGCTGCAACAAAACCCCAAAGCATGATAGATCCACCCCCATCCTTAACAGCTGGCAAGGAGTTGTTTTCATGAAATGCTGCTCCTTTTTTCTCCAAACATGACGTTGCTGATTGTGGCCAAAGAGTTTATTTTAACTTCATCAGTCCACAAAACGCATCAGGCGTCTATAGATGTTCTGTTTCATACTTCTGACGTTGGATTTTATGATGGGGACGCAGGTAAGGTTTACTTATGCTGACTCTTCCATGAAGGTCTTATGGAACGGTGCACTACCACTTCTGAGTCTGCTAAATCTTCCTGCAGGTTTTTGCAGTCAAATAGTGGTTTTGATTTGTCTTTCTGACCAGTTATCTCCGAGAGTTTTCTTGGTCTTCCAGATCTCATCTTGACCTCCACAGTTCCCCTGAACTGCCATCTCTTAATTACCTTTCTCACTGTGGAAACTGCAAGCTGACAACGTTCTGTTATCTTCTTGTAGCCTTCTCCTGCCATCAATAACTTTCATTTTCACAGTCTTACACAGCTGCTTAGAGGAACCCAGGTTTGTTGAGTGTCCACAAGTGTGTGCACAAGGTTTGAAGAATCAAAGTATTTGTAAAGCTTTGAAACTGGCATTTACTAATGACAGCTGTTGACATGCATCAAGATCTAACGAGCTGATTAAGGTCTGAAACCTTAAAATAATCTGAGACTCTGCAACTCTTAGGGTGCCCAAACGGTTAGGTGGAACATTGTGGATTTTTCTTCCAGCAGACTTCATACTTACCTCATTGTAGTAGTTTTCATACGCATAACCCGTGTTGCTGGCATAAAACTCGCACCTTCCTTCCATTAGTGGTCTCCTGTCCTGGAGTAGAAAAAAAAGAAGAAGAAGGTTTTATTGACTCACAAAAGAAGCTTTTTTTTTATTTAACCACAGACTTAATGAACATAAACCAACCACTGTATGAGATTTTATTAAACCCGTCTCTATGGCTTTATTAGTACAAGATGTTCAGTCCAGCTTCACGCTTCAGAGCTCGTGGCATCGTATTCAATCTTTCTCATCCAAAGAAACTTCAGGAATGACGGTTATTAATTTCTCTCATAATTTAACAGCAAATCGCGAGTGCAGTCATATTTAACTGAGCATAAAGGTAGGTATTAAATCATGCGGAGTGTAACATTATAAAAAAAAATTAAATAAGTGAAAGAACTAAAGGAGGAACCAGACCGCACCAGATCTTAAACATCATGTTTACAGAATAGAATGTGATCTGTAGTGGTTTAAATAATGTGTGTGTATATTTTCCATCTGAAAGTGTCAACGCATACAGTGGTGTGAAAAACTATTTGCCCCCCTCCTGATTTCATATTCTTTTGCATGTTTGTCACACAAAATGTTTCT
>JAQQZS010000010.1:14918571-14944923 GCA_030068045.1 Platyallabes tihoni | reverse complement strand
GTGGCAAGGAAAAACTCCCTGAGATGGCAACAGGAAGAAACCTTGAGAGGAACCAGACTCAATCAGGGAACCCATCCCCTGGGTGATAACAGACAGCAGGGACTGATCTGCATCATACTGCTTGTTAGGCGACTGGAAGTTCAATATGACAGTTGATGTCTTTAAGTTGATAAGGAGTCCAGTTTGTTATTGGAGGCGCGGGTAGACTTGTAGGAAATTCCAGTCCTGAACTAGTCACGAGTCCTCAGAGAACAGCTGTCTGCATCAGCCAAGGCCAGGAATGTCTTCATGGTAAAGTGGAACGGTTCACAGTGACCACACGCATCCCAGACAGACCACATGAGGGATCCATGTGACATCTTCAACCAGAAGCGGGACACCAGGACGAGTCAGACAGGTTCAGATGACAGAGTGGTCTGGATTACCGTGTAGCTCAACAATAATAGACTCAGGGAAAAGAAAGTCATCTATTTATCATTTATCAACCAAATGAGGATGGGTTCCCTGTTGAGTCTGGTTCCTCTCAAGGTTTCTTCCTATTGCCATCTCAAGGAGTTTTTTTTGGAGTCACACTGTATGTTAGGAAGCTGGAAGTTCAGTATAACAGTTGATGTCGTTAAGTTAATATGGAGTCCAGTTTGTTGTTGTCAAGTTATATCACACATCACTATTACAATAACTGTGACCTGGACTTTGAATTGAGGCACCACACACAATAGATACACAAATTTTTAAAATATTTTTTTGGTTCGTGCCCCCTCTCTCCAACTCCTTATATCCTTTTCACATAGCCGTTATAGCTACTGTACTACTGCACTATGGTTGGGCTGCACTTTATTACATGATGGGAAAGATGATGCTCTAATGATATCTCGTTTTGTATACTCTGTTATTTATAACAATGGCAATAATGGTAATTGATTCATTGATTGATTAATTGATACGAAATGATGTTTGTCAAACTGTTGTATAAAAGCAATATCGCGCTCGAGGTCTCGCTGTTGGCTGGATATCAGCACAGTTATGATGCATCCGTGGCACGAGGGCAACCAGCACACACACTCTTGTGTGATATTGCTCAAGTAGGTTTTAGTGGAGTTGTTTTTTTGCCACCTTGCTCATCAGGGACTTTTTAATTATTTTGATTCATAAACATTCACATTTCATACAAATTTCCATAATTTTCCTTTTGATTGTGAAAAAGCTGGTTTGACAATGACAATTGTTAAAAGCGCTACACAAATAAAATCGAATTGAATTGAATATTATTTTGATCCTTAAGGTCTGTTTCAATACAGTTTTTAATACCAGATGCCTACTGCTTTTTTTTTATAATAGTTGTTGTGTAAGAGTTAAATCAAAGCATGAATCCAAGTACATGCAGTTTTTTCCCAATTTCCAATTACTACAGAACAGCAGACGAGTAGATGACCTCACCAACATGCTACCTGACACTAGCGATCTGCCGGTAGTAGCTTGATACGGCTTGTTACACATTCATGTGTAAGACTTCCTCAGAGTGTCTCGGTGAGGACTAGGAGTATTCACGCACATTACTGTATGTACAAGTGTGACTGTATAAGTCAGAGGTTACATGAGTACATACATCATTCAATCGTATAGAATAGAGTATGTGTAAGCATCAGTGGGGTTCGGTTTCAAACTCTGCCCTTCTATGTGTATATCTCTGTAGCGGAGTGTGTGTCCACGTAGCAGTTCCCACCATAAAAATTTTAAAGGGTGTTCTGGGATCAGCGCCCAGAAGGTGGCTACATCCTTAAATCATACACGGAGTTCAGGACAAACAGCCACACTTAAGTCTTAAACATCGGTCATGAAGCACGGATTTAAATAAGACGATTTTTAAAAACGAGGAAGCTTTGAATTATACACAAAGCGTTGAGGGTGTGTCGCTGTAAGAGTATATGTTAGGTGTTAGATACTGTATCTGTGGAACACTGTGTGCTTTCCTACGTTCCTCAGAAATTTGGCCGAGACACTGATATACCTCGGGTTACACTAAACCCAGTCGCCATTAATTAATAAAATGTCAACTCTGTTACTGCAGGTGACTGAGGATGAACACTACACTTCCACCGTGTCACGTTCTACGATCACAGTAACTGTAGGTTTGTGTCTCATATACTGTAGAGGTTTAATAATATTGTTGTATTGTGCACGTTGGTTGTGAGAAGATCAGGAACTTTACCAGTTTTATTCGTAACATTAGCGCTATAGCAGGAAGGTGGCAATAGCACATCCAGCACTCAGTACTATTTCCCTCACTCCTCTGTACATGTAGACTCTCATGATTTATGTATAATCTCACTATCTGGTGTCTCACAGAAGAGCAGAGATCCTGTCTAGTCTGGTTCCTCTCACGCGTTCTTTCTCATGTTGTCTCTGGGAGGTTTTTCTTTGCCACATATTAAGTTCAATTCAATTCAATTCAATTTTATTTGTATAGCGCTTTTAGCAACTGTCATTGCCTCAAAGCAGCTTTACACAATCAAAAGAATTATTTAAGTGTCACATTATTTATTGTAAAAAGCCTGCATGAATAGATCTAAATCTATTTGAATGAATTTAAATGAATTTAAAGCTCTTGTATTACGAGCAAGCTGACAAGATAAACAGTAGAAAGAAAACTATTAGAGTGCTATCTCTAAACCTGTTCATTACATTAGCGAGATAAATTAAACATCTGTTCATCTACGCAGTCAACGCTTCAAGGAAACATAAGTATGACGTTAATTAAACTTGCCTCTCTAAACCAAGGAATCATATACGTCCACTCTTAATATTAACTTATTAGGTCTGGAATCTATAAAAGAGTCTAGGACGTTACACTGATGCTTTAACAACAGTTTATTGAGACATCATCATCAAACCTCGTTAAGATGAATCAAGCTTGGACTGAGATTTGAATTTAATGAGGTGAACTGGATTTACGTACGCGTCTTACAGTAAATAAACCATCGTCGTCAGAGAAAAAGGGTTTATGTGAGTTTTCACTCATCAAAGTAGAATAAACTATTCTATTATTTTAATCATAAGTAATTATTATTAATCTGAAGAATAACACTGGAGCTAGCTATGTAAAAAAAAATAAGCCGTCATACAACTTTAAATTTTTCAAACCAAATTCGAAATTTCAATCCTTTTTTCCTTTCTAGTTTTGTGATGTAAAACATTTTAAATTCCATTGTCATTTTATGCTGCAAATCAAGGCATACAAAAAACATACAAAACATTTGTATATTTTTGTATTTTACACTATTGCAAACTGTATATTTACTTAAATTTCCCTGATTTTTTGTATATTTGTATTTATCTTATAAACTTTATCTGTGTTTAAAGTACTTTTTATATATATATACTTTGGGGGGAAAAAATTTAAGCTACATCCTGTAACTGGTTGACAAATCATATAAGGTAACTTCACTGTCTTTGATTTGCAACGTACAAATGACAACCATGAAACATTTTGAAAAAAAATCACAGAAGCAAATAAAAGTCCTGAAATTTGTATATTTTAAATTTCCAAGTATTTCAGTGAGTGGGGGATCCAGTAAGGGATCGTCTAATGTAATAATATACAGTATATATTAACAACACAAAGTGAACATTTATTTAAACATATAAACAATGTTTAAACAATGTGTAAAAATCCCCCCAAAGATTGTTTTTTCTTTGTGTGTGTTTACCTAATCTACCGTTCGCGTAACCTAAAGTTGACCTGATGTCCTGTACAGAGTGTTGTTTCTGCTCTCGTCTGCACGACCTTGATTAGCAATCCAAACCATACTGTAGGTCTCTTATCGTGAGTCTCCAAGGCACATCCCGTCCTGTTATCATTTTATACCCATGAGAGTTTCACGGAGTGAGAATGTGAACAGCTTCAACATGGGACTGGCTGAACCTTGTTGCTGAAGCACATAGAAAAGAACCAAGCTAACTATGACACCTTTCCCAAGGTCACGCATACAGTAGAGACAGAGTACAGTATATAACTTAGAGTGTCTTAGTCTTTGTCCTGAGGCGGTGACCCAAATGAATTTAAATAATATCCACATGCACATATAAACAAAGTCTAAGTCTACAGTAGTGTGTAGCTGATTACACACAAAGCCCTGCTTGCATATTTTTTATGTTCAACACTAAATCTGAGAAATGCTTGCAAGAAAAGACTTTTTAAAGTCGAGAAATTCGAGCTGTGCTTTCTGGTCCTTCACCAATTCGAATGTAATTTAGTTTCATGCTCGTTTTCGAATCCATTACCCGATCACTGCGGACGTTGCTGACCGCACCTCGACTCAGACAGTTAAACAAAGCAAGGCCCATTTATTCTGTAATTGTATTTGTCATGTACTTCCAGGTAAAATGTTTTTGTTTGCAATATGATCCCTGTGTACCTTCCTGTGTAACAGAATCGCTCGGTGACAGAAATAAACAGAAGCTTCAGTATTAAATTGTGATTGATTCATTCAACATTGCTAATGACAGAAACTCTGAAACCCAAAATAATCCTAAAGGGGAAAAATACACACTGGAGAAATGATCTAGAATAGCAACCCGAATAACTCAAATTCATTCACCTTCGATTTGTGTAAACGCATCACCGGGATGCATTTTTAGAAATGAAAATATTTGCTCTTATTCTTGCATTTTAAAATATAAAACAAGAGTGAAGTGTTTGTCTTATTTAGATCAGTTTTCAATACTTTCTAGCAGTAAATGACGGAGACCGAATTATTTATTTTACAGTAACCAAAGTGAAGGTTTAATACTAAAACAATACCCTTGTTTCTTTCTATTTTACTTCCAAACAGTCATTTCCAGGCTTCCTAAAGGACTTCTTCGCCTCAGATTTTCAGTCCAGTCCTGTACCTGAGCAGTTTCAGAGGAATGTGTTTTGTTTGTTTAGCTCTTAACTTAACTCATGAACCAGTGAGAAACAGGTACAGATGATGAGAGATGATCAGGCCGGTGATTAGTATACTGGTGATACTGAATGCTGAGTGGTTGGAACAGACGAGAGGGGAAATGAGGTCGCTGCTGAGATTGTTACATAAACAACCAATTTTTAAATTGTATCTTTGGGAACATTGCATTCTATCACAGTAAAACATTTGTTCCCATTTCTTCAATTTATTCTACATCATTTAATTTAATATGAGGAAACGAAAGGTAGCTCACGACTTTTGTACAGTACTGTACTGTATGTAAATTTCTTTGTAATAGTATTTTGTACAATACAATATTTGAGGAAAATCTATATTTTCACATATTGTTCACCTTCTGACAAACCAAGTTATATAATGTAAAGCCAGAACCGAATTTCCAAGAAAAACAGACTAAAAAACATGTGATATGAATATTATTGGTTTATTTTTTTCTGCCATTAGTGTCATTACGTTTAGATAAACAATTGTGATAATGAAGGATAACAAAAGGTCAGTTTGATTTCTTTTTATGTTTGGAAGCCAAAAAAAGTATGAACTTCTACTCACCATCGGCCTACGATTCTCCACTACATTAAGACCAACAATGCCCAAGAATGTCCCGAAGCTCAGCTAGGGGAACAAAAAAATTATATACATAGACAGTCGAATCTCAGATCCATTTTCAGCTCACATGCTTCAAGCAAATGAAACTTAGGCCAAAACATGGTATTGGTGCTGAAGTGTCTCACCTAGGTGAAAATGTGAATTTTCAGATAGGATCATATAACACCATTTTTCATAATACTTCATGCTTGTTATCTTCTGATCCATGCTTCATTTTTTGTAAATATTCATACACATTTATGCTTTTATCAGGTAAAAAGAAACACATTTGGGTTAGGGTTAACTACAATTTCATGACCTTTTTATTGCATGTCCGTAACGTTTTTAAATTCGAATCTTTTAATGATGTTAATTGGCATTCAGAGAAAACTCGGCCAGTTTAGATTTCAAATAAAAAGACATAAACCTTAAAAAGTGTATTATTCTAAAACACAAAATTGTTAAGATATTGCAACATGAATTTGACATGGTTACGGACACTACAGACTTTTCTGTAAAAAAAAAAAAAATCCTTAATTTTGCATGGAATGTTTTAATTTAAGCAATCTTATGCTTCTAAAAGCTTAGACCAATTGTACTATCAATACTCACAAAGAAATATGAATAGCAAGCCAGACAGTATAACAAATCATGAATAATCAATAATACAATGAATTGTATTATTGTAAAACATGTAAAACTCTCAGAAACAGCTGAAGTTAGCAACTTGAAATTTTTAAGGAAGTAAGATCGGTCACTTCCATGTCGCATAAACTTTAGACGTAGCTTCTTTGGCAGGCACATTTTCTGTATTATATGTATAACATAAAAAATAAATAAATAAAATTTATTAATAAATTATATAATATAAATTATATAATAAACACCAATACTGTGTTTTGGCCGTATAAGAGATGACTTCTGTTCAGACGGTGTTACTCACTATGATGCCTGAGTAGTAGCCAGACACTGCCACGTTTCCAGTGCGTGTAGCAGCCATGAGGCCGATCAGCAGGATGATAACGGACAGTGCGTGTAAAGCCACAGTGCACCATATCGCAGTGCAGCGTCTCTTTGAGTACTGATCTGTGGAATGATCCAACAAAACACAAAAACAGTCATCAATATTTAATACGATAAAAAGCTTCCTCTGTATTTTTTATAGTTATGAGTTGTAACTTTTTACAACATTCAACTCTGAAGTAATGTATGGTTCTGCAAATAACATTCAATGGTTTTCCAAAAAGGGCTCTGCTCCACAAAAACACTTCTTCAGTGAGGAATCTTTTCTAAAAAAGACACTCTCTGGAGTATGGTTTTACAATATACATATTTTAAGAAGACTTACTTAGACTTAACATTTAAGTAGACTTTTACATATATTGTCTAAAAGGTTTCCCAAAAGAAGAAAAAGAAATTCTTCAACCTATATTATTTTCTATGTGATTTGATTTTATATTATCATTAATTAAATCCTCCTTTAAATAGAGACATTTGTATAAATTTGAGAAATCCTCCAAGATGCAATATTGAATTTGATCCATTGGTCACTTTAAGTGGTATCATCATTCAAACAATATGCTCTTAGTAGCATCACTGACAAATATCTGAAACTGACATCGTTTATTCATCAAGTCTTTGCAGCATTCTGTGTACAAAGAAAATACCTTTCTTATGTTTGTCACTGTTATTTACCATGACATTCGGGCTGTACTGCAACTATAAACTTCAAGCTAAATTTAAGGTGAAGATGTGAAGAGATGCTATGTTTCTCAAACTAATAAAAATAGCAACAAAATCATCATTGTAAAACCGAGATGTTGTTTTTACTCCTAGGAAATAATGTTAAGTCTTTACACATGCCATTCTGTGTTGTATGATAAGTCAGGTAAAACTAATGTTATCATTTTATATATAGGGCTCAGGATTGTGCAGTATATAGTAGAGTGGCATATCCTTTTTTTCAGTACATAATATACAATATGATGAAGTTAATTTTATTTCATTTTAACTACTCAAACATGACTGAGCAAAAAAATTAAAAAATTATTTGCATAGGCTAAGAAATAGTACAGTTACACTACTACTAAAAATAATTATAATATGCTGATTTTGAAAGGTCTACATTTTTTGTAACGTCATTCCCATATTCCGGTAGTGGCAACACTTACACGTTATACAAGTAATGATAACTTTTGTCTTAGCAGTACTGCTAAGTTTTGTGTGTGTAAAGACTTAACCACATTGTTCCCTAAGAGATTTTGGTGATATTTTTTATTACTTTGGAAAATATAGTCCTCACCTCAAATCTTCACATCCTCACCTTGAATTTAGCTGTCCTAAAGGTTATAGTACACGGTAAATAACCGGGTAACATAAGTAAGAAAACGGGTGGTGTTGTACAGCGAATGCCATAAAGACTGGATAAGTAAGCTAGGTCAGTAATTTATATACAGTAATGCTGGCCAAAACCATTAAGAAAGAACATGCAATAAATTATACAGTAGTTCTCCCAGGCACAAGACAGATGATGTCACTAATTAGTTCCTGCCAATCTGATTGAAGAGTTGTGCTAATTAGAATCAGTTGGTGTAGTTAATGAATGAAACAAATATGTGGCAGGATTTTTACTAAGCCTGGGTAGTCATCTCTTGCACAAAAAAAAAAAAAAAAAACCTTCAAATGAATTGTGAACTTCTGTAACACATGTTCTGTGACAGGACTTCATACTAAATATTGATAAATATTTAACTACATAAAAAAAATTATTCTTACCTTGATTGTCATGATTATTAATATTGTTTATTTGTTATTTAGATGTTGAGTCTCAGTACTTTTGGCCACTACTGTGTAAGCGTGTGTGTCAAATTCCACAAGCAAAGTCTTAAAAAATACCACACACACACACACACACAACCCTGATGTATATTGGAAATGTTACTCATACTATAGCCACAACACATATGATATATCATTATATAATAACATATTCACCATTATATAAATACACCATTTTATATATATATATATATATATATATAATAAAACGTTCCATCTGATCCTCCAGCACATGCATCCAGACTGTTTTCTGTTCTGACACCTAGGTGATGGAATGAACTTCCTCTAGATGATCTTTAAACGACGACTCAAGGCGTATCTGTTTCTTCAATGCTTGGACGTAAATTAAACGTAATAAAAATAAATAAATAAATAAATAAATAAATCCTTCCCATCTGTGTTTGACTAATGGCACTTAGTTAGCAACCTAGAAACCCAGTGTAAGTATCTATCAAGTATCTTCAAACTTCAAAGCACTTTTTTTTTATTTTACATAACAAAATAAAAAACATTAATAATAATGACAATCAGGTTAAGAATCATATGTAATTAAATATTTATCATTATTTAGTATGAAGTCCTTTATTCTACAAAACCTGCTGGATAAGAGTGTCTGCCAAATGCCTAAATGTAAATGTATTAAATAACAATAAATATTATACGATACTACTACTACTACTACTACTAATAATAATAATAATAATAATATAACATGTTATACCATTGCTTATGACTTATTTGAAAATGAGATGACTTTGGCATTTAAGTAAACAATTTCCAAATAAGCTAAACACACACACACACACACACACACACACACAAACAAACATAAATAAATAAATAAATATTAACCACATTAATATAAACCCACACATATATATATATATATATATATATATATATATATAGTGCTATAAATGGCAATAAAAAAGAAAGAAAGAAAAAGCCTGAAATCAAATTTTAATACATAATATTATTTAGTATTAACATTAATGTTAACACAAATTATTTATAACTTGTGAACAGTGTTCAGTATTAAGTAGAGAAGTGTTTAACTTCAGGTTCTGAGCAACATGAAGTGATAAAATACCAGGTTACCAGGTTTTAACTTTAAACATATTGTACTTGTTGATATAAATGATATAATTAAGTGGTTTACTGGTGAAACTCAGCGGTGTGTGTGTGTGTGTGTGTGAGACTCTTACCTGCGGGCTCTGTGTCTGTACTCGGTGTGACTGAAGGCTGCTGCATCTCCCTCTGACTTTAACAGCAAAAACACAGAATATTCAAACTAAAGTTTTTATTATTATTATTATTATTATTTAATACTGGTCTTCTTTCCCAGCTGAGGCTGGTGCGCGTGTGTGTGTGCGCGTGTCGCCTCTCCGCGCTCCTCTCGCAGGTGTGTGTGTGTTTGAGCTGATGTGCACTGCCCTCGTGCTGTGCTGTTACTGTTTCTCACCAGACCGCGGCGCCACCACACGGCTAAAGCACAGAACTTTCTCGAACTTCTGTACCAATCACACAGTTAGCTCTTAAACACAGCGACTTACAGAAGAGCGTTGAAGTTTCCATCATTAAATATATCCTCACACTGGTTCATACTGTAGGTAGCAGCACTGTGGCCTCACAGATCAACTCCCATGTTCACCTCCGAGTACCGCATGTTCACCTCCGAGTACCTCATGTTCACCTCCGAGTACCGCATGTTCTCCTCCGAGTACCGCATGTTCACCTCCGAGTATCGCATGTTCACCTCCGAGTACCTCATGTTCACCTCCGAGTACCGCATGTTCACCTCCGAATACCTCATGTTCACCTCCGAGTACCTCATGTTCACCTCCGAGTACTGCATGTTCTCCCCCATGTTGGTGGGTTTTCCTCCAGGTTCTCCGGTTTCCTCACACAGTCCAAAGACATGCAGGTTAGGCTAATTGGCGTTCCCAGGTTGCCTGGAGTGTGTATGAATGAGTGTGTGAAAGTTGACCAGAGGTCCTACCACGGCTGTACAAAATGGGATGGTACAATACAGTGGTCACCAGTGGCCTCCATGGCCCCTGTTTGGACTACAGATGTTCTTAGATGGATGAATAGAGGGAATGTAAAGTTATGGTGGAATAAAGTAAGGCTGGTATGAACGAGCTGGTACAGTAATAATACTTTTAGGCATTTGGAGGACGCTCTTATCCAGAGTCACCTTGCACCTCCAGGGTCTGGGTTTGATTCCTGGCCAGGCTCGATTCCTGTCTCTGTGTGGATGGAGTCTGCATGTTCTCCTCATGCTTGTTGGGTTTCCTCCGGGTACTCCGGTTTCCTCCCACAGCCCAAAGACATGCAGGTTAGTCTAATTGTCGTTCCCAACCAATTGATGCATTAATTGGCGTTCCCAAATTGCCCTTAGTATGTGTATGTGTGTGTTCCCTTCGATGGATTGCCACCCTGTCCAGGGTGTACCCTGCCTCGTGCCCTAAGCCTCCTGGGATAGGCTCCAGGTCCCTACGACCCTGAATACAGGATAAAGAAGGAGTAAGTGAGAGTGAAGTGAGCCTTACAAAGGTTCACTAGGCTACTACCTAGAAGTGCCATCAAACACTGTTGGGAAGAATTGTCTGAAGAAGACTGGTCTTTAGATGTTGCTTAAAGATTGCCAGGGACTTGACTATATGGACATATAAAGGAAGTTAATTCCACCACATAGGACAGAAAACTCCATCCCTGAGAGATCGAGGATTAGAGGGAACGTGGTGCAAAGGGGTTATGATAAGCACCTTGAGGTAAGTAGGCACTAGGCCGGTTTTGATTTTGCAATCATTCAAACTTCTATACTGTTTATCCTGTACAGGGTCACAAAGTGAGGTACACCATAGACAGTGGACTTTAGACAGTGTGGGGAAACCAGAATACCCAGAGGAAACACCCAAGCACGGGGAGAACATTCAAACTTAATGCACATAAAACCCAAGGTGGGAATCGAACCCTTGACCCTGGAGGTAAGACAGCACAGTGCTAACCACTACTCCACCGTGCTGCCAGTAGGCACGCATCATTCCTAAGAACTTAGGAAGCTTAAAAAGCCGTGCAGTCACATTCTGGATCAGCTGCATAAGACGAATGGTGCACAGAGGCACACCTAGAGTGAGTTGCACCTGAGTGAGTAAACAAGCACCTGAGTGGCCTGTGTGGAGAGAAATGCATGAATTCTTCTGATGTTATAAAGAAGAAATCAACAAGACTGAATAAGGTTAGCAATGTGATTGGGAAAAGAACAGCTGATTGTCCAGAGTTACCCAAAGGTTGAGGGCAAGTAGGGCTAAGATGGTCCTTTAGATCATAATAAAAAAAAATTTATATTGATGTGTTTGCATTGATCAGCCATAACATTAGTACCACATAACTAACACAGATCAATTATATAACAGTAAACAAAGTGACAGGATCATGGGCACCCAGGGCTCATTTTTACACTGGTGGGGACCAAAGGCTAGGCCATCCAGTCCGACAGGAGAGCCAATATGACACATTGATAATCTGATATAAAAGGCATCAGAACACTGCAACTTGCTGTGTATGGGGTTTAGCAGGCCTTCAAATTCCCCAGATCTCCATCTGATTGATCCTCCATGGACAAACACCTCTGATCCATGGCGGTGCTACCTTGCAACTTACAGCACTTAAAGGATCTGCTGGTAATTTATTGGTGTCACACACCACAGCACACCTTCTCAGACGACTTGTGGAATCTTGAACCAAGGGGTCCGAAGAGGTTTGGTGGTACAAGGGGAAGCTACAGAATATTAGGCTTTATGTTTTAAGGCTGAAATATTATGGCTGCATCAGTGTACATACACAACCGTATCCATACCTCCTTCTCCGGTTATCTTTCAGTCCTTTCATAGGATTAAGGTTTCAGTTTCGGCATTAAAATCAGATAATTATTTGCCATCGACAAATGTAAACTTTTCTTTATTCACCCCACCCCCCACCCCCATCACTTAATAAGCAGTGATTGAGAGGACACTGAGATTGAGAAGAAGCAGTTGCAGATGTAACAATAAGTGAATATGGATTATTTACTGTTAATTGATGCATTAAGCAGATCTTACACAAACCTAAGTGCAAGATTACAGAAGCACTAGTTTAGGGTTATGCTTGATATTCAGATGAAACATCAAATCAAAATTTTTATAAAGAATTAGAGCTGAAACATAAATGCAGTAGTGCATCTAACAGTACGTGTGTATGAATTATTCTTATTAACACAGACCTCAATGTCAGCAGGTTCACCGTTGTTCACCGTTGTAACTGTGTGATTGGTTAGATTTTAGCCACCGATCATCACTGACTCCTGGTTATTCCAAACAGTCACGCGGAATAATGAGCTTACGCAAATAAACACTTTATTTCAAACAAGTGATGTAATTATTATTACATGGTCTTGTGTTCTAAAAGAAAAGGGCTTTTCCAAGAACCTTTAAAACAATTCCAACAAATATGCTGCTGAACCTGCATACAAAGTTTGAGTTTCTTAAAACTTTAAAACAGGGTTATTTAATTCTAGAAACTTCCATTTAGACAAAATCTTCCCAATATGTGCAACATCACAAAGTTAAGGGCAAACTATTTAAATGAATAACAGACAAAAATCACAGACTCACATACAAAAATACAGACGGACAGACAAATAAAACTAAAATCACTGTGTTGGACAGCCGTTGGCATCAAGATTCAGGTTGGCCTTCTTAGGTGAAGTGTTGGGAATATGAAACCAGCTATCGGCGTGTGTGTCACTAGAACTGACAGCTGCACTGGGGCCGGTGTCTGGGGTAAAAAAAAAAGAATTTTCTGATTTTTTGAAACGAATAGGCATAATGAGGAAACACTTTGTAAAGAAACGATTCAATATCATCACGATTCTTGGGTGACAATTCAATTAAAATTGCAATTCTATAAATATATCACAATATTCAATTTTCCCCTGATTTTATTACAAATTTTAACCTTTAATAAAGTTTGAGTAATTAAATGTAGTCCTTTTCCTTTATATGTAGTCCTTTATAACATTAGTTAGCTTTTCACTAAAAAGCCAAGTCCAGAATGAAAAAAGAAAAAAAAAATACAAACCAAGTTCAAATACAAGAAATTATAATTTAACAAAAAAAAAAAAAAAAAAAAAAAAGCTAAATTGTTACTGAGCCGCACCTCTCTCGGTCATCCGCCATAATTATTTCAAAACAAACTTAGCAAATAATTCACTCCAACCACATGGGATATGTGGAGAAAGAAAAAAATAATAAAGGAAAAAATTTAAAAAAATAAAATTCACACGTAGGTTTATACTGTGATGTTTTACCGCCTTAAATGACTCCAAAAGTCAACTTAAACTAATTTGCGCTCATGGTGTTTTGAGACTGGTGTAACCAATCAGGCCAATCAATATGAAAACCAGACAATTCTGCTCACTGGCTGATTGACCGCTTCATCTCTATTATAAACATAATAGATAAAAAAAAAATAAAATAAAAAAGATTTTGGAGAATTGTGAATTGCCACACAAAAGAATCATGCTTCACAAGTAAATCGAGTGTTGGAGCCCCACATATCCAATATGTATCCATTAGCTTGCTTTGCTAAACAATAAAGCTGATTGGTGTATTAGATAAACCACTTCCCATGAAAGCTAATCAAATGCATCATTTCTCAAACTGAAGTAAGAATTACTACGTGCTAAAGCAACAATACATAATCAATACATTATAAACCTTTCCAGTGAGTTTTAATGGATGTAATATAATACGATTGCATAGATGATGCACACACAACCATGTTAAAACCCATACAGCCCTGTGACAATACAGCTGATCAGGCCAGTGCAACCCCAAACGTGTTAAACCTTAAATGCACCAGCCCTTAGTGTGTACAGTACATTACCATCATCACTTTCAGAGAAATCATCCATAGCTGGCTTAGCTGGTATACAGAAGAAAACGTCATGTAAAAAGCAATAACAAAACCAAGCCATTGCTTCCCTCTCACACAGACACACACACATACCTGGGATGGCTCCAAGGCTGGAATTATCAAAGAACTGCCTTGGGCAGTTGAGCGCCACTGGCTCTGTGCCGGCACGGACGTCGAAGAACTTGCTTTTTGGAGAGTCGATGAAGACTTTCTTGGGGGAGTTGACTTCGGTTTCGGCTAACAGCGGAGGTCGCTTGGTCGGTGTCCGCGGGGAATGAGGAGCTTCTTTCTTACTTTCTCTCAGCTTGTACGCCCTGTTCTTCCATTTCATGATCTCTTCCTGTTGTTTGCTCACCAGGCTGGATATTACACGTGTTGATTATTTTAAACGAAGGTCAATATCTCAAGATCTTAAATACATACTAGATTCATTAACATTGAACAATTTACCTTTCAAATTGTGCAGTCTTTTTCTCCAGTTCCTCAATCTTTTTCTCTCTGTGACAAGTAGAAGTTTTGGCCTGGGCGCCCGGTTTAGGATGAGGTTCCTCACCTTCCATGACTGTGGAAAAGATGAGAACGATAATTAAGATCTTGGAGCTACCTAAAAAAATAATAATAATAAATAAAAAAATAAAAAAAAACATGACATTAAGCCAGGGAGACGGTGCTCACATGATTGCTCTTCCAGCTGTTGGGTTTTTCGGAGAGTCTCTTTCAGCTTGCGGATAATATCGGCTCTGTGCTCCACCACTGACTTTAACTGTCCTATCCTGGAAAATAAATAAAGATGGATGATTAGATGGATGTGCACTCAATTACAAAATATTACACCATTTACATCATTATTTTACCACTTAAACACTAAAATTATACTATTTACAGCATTCAACCCAAACTGGGCTGCAAGTGTACACCATGTAATATAAAAAAAAACTATTAAAAAAAAACATTAGTTTACAATTTACATTACCGATATTACATTATTTTATGGCGCAATATTGGTTTGGCAAATTAAACTCTTTAAATTTCATTAAATTTAACCCAGACAAAAACGTCTTACTCTTTTTCATGACCGGTTGTTACAGCAATGTGGTCGAGTTCCATCTTCACCAGTTTATCCTTCATGGTCTCCATTTCAGCAGCACTTGGCGACATCTTCACTTTTGCAAGTGCCTGGACAAGAACAGAGGTATTATAAACAGGAATCACCATCAGGATTTTACACAGATGTGACCCATATTAAACCCACCTCAGCTTCTTTCAGCTTCATCTGCAGGTTCTGGAGGAGTTCCTCTTTCTCCTTTGAAGCCGAGCTCAGCTCCTCAAGCTTAGCGGCATGTTTCTGGTTCGACACGTTTGTCTGCGCCATCAACTCCTCAATTTGCTTTTGAAGCACCTGACCGGGACAATTATCAAATATAAGTGCTAAAGTAACACAAATATTCTGACGTTATCATTTCTATTGTAAAAGCTGATTTTAAAAAAATGGTTAAGATGTTGGACTACTGATTGGTCACAGGTTCAAATCCCAGCACCATCTAGTTACCAGTGCTGGGCCCTAAAGCTAAGGCTCTCAACCCTCAGCTGCTGAGTTGTATAATGAGAAAACATCCAGAGTCAGTGCTTCATAAGCAGTACATTTTTCCAACATGGAAAGTCTTCAGAACAATAGACTTGTTTGGTGGCTATATGTTTTTTTCTAAAGAATAAATAAACCATGTTAAATATTCTATAAAACATACTTTGGGTCACTTAGTCCAAGGAGGAGAAATGACAAACTTTTATGAGCAACACTCTTTCCACTGGATTATGAAACATAGCTATGGGAATGCATTCGGTGATACAGTTCCTAAAGGTGTTCAGTGGGGTTGAGGTCAGAGCTCTGAAGGTCACTTGAGTTCTTACAGTTTAACCTTGATAAACCATGTCTTAAGGCACGGTGCCTTAGTGGTTACCACCGTTACCTCGCACCTCCAGGGTCTGAGTTTGATTCCTGCCTTGGGTTCTGTGTGCATGAAGTTTGCAGGTTGGTGGGTTTCCTCCGGGTACTCCGGTTTCCTCCCACAATCCAAAAGGCATGCAGATTAGGCTTACCGGCGTTCCCAAATATCCCATAGTGTGTGAATGTTGTGCAGAGATCCTACCATGGTCGTGAAAATGGAAAGGACGCCAATGGGGACGCCAATGGATCGCTGGAAACCATGCCTTTATGGACTTTGCTTTGAGCACACTCATACTGGAACAGGTTTAGACCTCTTAGTTCCATGGGATGAAAATTACTACACAATGCTGCATTTCCATCTTTCTGGCAACATTTTATAGGAAGAACTGCATATCTTTTTTGAGGCTCAGGTGTCCACAAACATTTAGCCACATAGTGTACACCAAAAAAGTCAAATCTCCACCTATTTTCTCAGATCTTACCTCTAAGTGCTTTTCAGCCTGAAGTAACTGAAGTGAGAGGCGATGCTTGTCTTGCAGTAGGTCAGCCTCAGTTTTGGGCTTCTCATTGGTCTGAGAGGGTAGAAGTGCTAGACTCTCTCTCCTCTCCTCCTTCAGCCTGTGAACTGCCTCATCCTCGAAGGGCTTTAGGGCAGAAACTGCAGAGCTGTATTTCCCCAACATGCTCTACAGGATGGAAAGATGATTAATAAGCCCACGGACTCAACATCTATTAATAGTGTTTGATATTTCCTTAAAATAAATAATAAACCTACTTTGCGGAAAGCTTTCTGGCGGTCTGTTAAAGCTGCACGCCGAACAAGCTCTCGTTCGAAGAACTGAACGATGGCAGCTGTGTCAGCGGGTCCAGCAAGTGCCATACACTGTTCGTTGGACCGGGTCCGTGCCTGAAGCTCCTCCGAGAGCATCACTGCATGCTTGGCAACACCGTCATCCAGGAAGTCCAAAATGCTGTTCATGTCCTGCCAATAGCGAAGAGTTTATTTAATACCCTGAAACAAGACAGGTGACATCACAAAGACCTTCGGTTCTTACTGAACAATCTGCACTCATTACGTCCCGCAACAGACCTGCAGATAGTGCTTGCGTTTGTCCAACAGCTCCGACAGTCTCTGGTCCCAAATCTCTTGGAAGTCGCCAGGGAGCACCTGGAGGGGTTGTGAAGGAGCCTGAATTCGGCGAATAAGCACGTCATGCAGCCTTCTTTCCTCGAAGGACGCCACATCACGCTGAACTTGTTTCATGAAGTGAGCCTTGTGCAGTGCGGCGAGTCTTTGCAAGGTCACCTTAGGAGAAAAATCAAAAAGTTTATACATAATTAATTCTCAAATCTCTTCAAATTTCAGATTTTGTGTTGCGAATTTAATGGCAGAGTTCAAGAATTTCTCCCAGATTGTTCGAATAATGCGTCTAATAATAGACAAGACAGAGACACACCTCATTTTTCCTAAGCAGATCATCGAGATGATTCGTTTTGGAAGTCAGACTAGCGATCGCTGCTCTATCGGACGTCGGAACGAGTGGTAACAGCTGACAAAACAAGGTCTTTTCTTTGCTATTGCCTTCTGCGAGATGGTCTTTGGATTTTGGACGGTCAACAATCGCTTGGAGCTTCAAGAAGGCAACCTAGATTGGGTGGAAAATGAATGAATGGGGGGGGGGAAAAAAGGGTATTAGATTAGAATCTAAAGTATTTACAACCCTGTAGGATTCAGTGCCATTTATAAACCAACACACAAACCTGGTAACAAGTGTTTCGTTACTGATTTTAATTTCTAGCTTCATTAACGAAACATTAGTTACCAGGTTTCTCTTTATTTTAAAATGAGATGCTTAATTTTTTTTTTTTTTTACCTTAAGCTTTTCGTTACAGGTTTCAATCTCGGAAATCACCTTCAGCCTTCCCTCATTAGAAGGTGCACTGGTGTGTTCACACACTTCATTATGGCACTAGAAAGAGAAGTTAATAAAAACATTAGTTCCGCACATTAAAATCTAATTTGGTGTATAAGAAATTAAATCACTGTAGTTTAAAACTTTTAAAGCTATCTTACTGGAAGTTAACGTCATAGAAGCATCTTGTATAAATCAAGCAGTTTGGTTATAATAAGTTTTTTTTTTTTTTTTGAATGGGTAAAGAACAACTCAAAGAATTTCTAGACAGCTTTCCTTTTCCATACATGACAAATCCGTGACTAGCGAGTTCATATACCAAACCTCAAATTATTCATATAGAGGTAGTCCCTGACGAGTTACGTTCCGGGAGCATGTTCATAAGTCTGATTTGTTCTCAAGTCTTCTACGCCTTTGAAACGAATATAAAGTATAAAGCATACCAATCAACTTGACTAAATCAGGCCCCTTTCCCCACACTGTCATAACTGCGCCTGTCGCAGTTCGCAACTCGTAACTGTACCAATTTAAAACTCAATACTAACCTGGCTGAAAGACATGACCTCAGACTCAAGCTGCATTTTCTCCTTTGCTAGCCCTTGTACCTTCTCCTCAATGTGCATCAGCTGAAACACATTTTTTTTCATTATTCTTACTTGCTGCATGAAAAAAATTAATAAAAATAAATTTCACTTAATGTAGCGATCCAGTACTCCTCTTTACCTCCTCCATTTCCCCCTCCAGCTGCCTCCTGAGCTGGTCCCTCTCTTCTCTGACTCCTTGGAAAACCTCCTGGAGCTGATCAGCATGCATCTTCTCATTAAGGAGCTGTTCTTTAATGCCCGCAAGACTTTCAAGCTCTTCCACCAGCTTGAGTTTCTACAAATGAATAAAACAATCCAGTTTACGGATAGAGAAAAAAAAAATCCATTAGTTAACGCACACATTTGCTGCCAGTGCTGCTCACCACTTGTTCACTCTCCTGAAGATCACGTCTCAGCTTCGCTCCGTCCTCTCTGGCCGACTCGAGCATCTCTTGGAGTTTTGCTTTTTCTTCCTCGAGAGACGCGATGCGAGTCAGAAGATTCTGCACCTCGGTGTTGAGATTCTGAGTCTCGGAGACATTCTTCGTCAAAAGCTGTTCTCTCAAATATGAAAGATCAGTGTTCAGCTGGATCATCTATCAAAGAAAAGTCGTAAAAGATAAATGAAAAGCTTTTCCAATTCCAAAAGCACAATGTACAGTAAAGGACTCTTATGGTGTATATGTAATATAGATACAGGTCAATAAAAACACGTAACTGAACATCAATGAAGCAAAAATAAAAAAGCAAACAAAAGAAAATCCAAAAATCACCTGTGCTGAAAGCTAAAATTAAATTTCTTAAGCGTTTTTCTATGGGGGGAAAAAAAAAATAAATAAATAAAAAAAAAAGACGACATTCACATTTTCTTTAAAAGTTTGAATAAATAAAAACTAACCTTATATGACTTATCAGGATAAAGCTTGCATTAAATTAAATTTGAAAATAAAAATAAATAAATAAAAATATTTTTTTATTAAATTAAATTAAAATTTAATAAAAAGAATTAAAATTAAAGTAATAAAAATTCCATTAATAAAAATAAATTAAATTTTAAAATAAAACTGCATTAAATTAAATTCTTGCATTCTTTATTACTTCAATAAATCTTCCTAGTTGATCATTATACTGCATGAAAAAGTAGCAGCTCACACACAAAGCTCATCAGACATACCTGCTGCTGAAGCGCGGACTCTCTTTCAGCACTGTGGGCCATGGAGTCAGTGTTCTGCTGCTGCTTCAGCTCCTCCCTCGTAGACTGGAGTAAGTTCTGATAGGCTTTTGACTGCACAGAAAGAGAGGGGTTAAGAACTCCCTTTACTCCGCACAAGCATAAGGGTGCAAATTTGTTCGGTTCGTTCTGTGTTCTTACGGTTTCAGCAGCCTCCTGAAGATCCTTCCTGAGTAACGTCCTCTCGTTCCTTAAATACTCGACTTCATCCTTAAGAGCCTGCATCTGTGGAGCAATGCAAGAACACGTTCTAGAGGTTAGAATTACACAAGAACGTTGTGCAAGGACTGAGTAGGAACTAATTACAGAGTTAAATGTTGATTAAAGATATAATATTTCATTACAATTTGATTGGCCTGTTGAAACTCAGCTCTCCGGGTGGCTTTAGGACTCAGCGGCTTCTGATGCTTCAGCCCACCTTGGACCTGGATGAGCTACACAGAGCAGGTTTATTAACGTCTCCGGGCATATGTCACTACACAACATTTTTTTTTCTTCTTTTTTGCATTTTAATACCTCTCTCACTCCCTGAAGGAGCTCCTGGAGACTGTCTCCATCCTCATTCGGGTTAGTGCTGCACGATAAGCGCTCTCTCTCGTCCTGAAGTTCCTTCAGCTGCTCGATCTTTCATAGAAACATGAAATACATAAATAAATAAATAAACCACAAACTGATGTAATGTTTCTAATAAACCAGTACCACCACCACCCACCATCTTTAGACAATTCCTTACCATGTTCTCCTTCTGATCCAGGTCTGATCTAAGCTGGTTCCTCTCCTCCCTCATCCCCTGCAGCACTTCTAGAAGCTGGTCTCTTTCCTCAGTGAGAGACATGATGTTTGCTCGAAGTCTCTCCAGCTCCTCATTGCTCTCCAGGTTGCACTTGGCGTTCTCGGCCATGAGACGATCCTTCTCGTTGTTTGCACACTGGAAATCTTCCTCCAGCTGCATCACCTGAAGAAGAAGAAACGTTAACATTAGTCTCTACACTTCTCACTTTTAGGTTCTTCTAATGTTTTTTAAAGCAAATCATGAACATGTAAGTAACAACCAACGGCAAGAACCACCCCCCTTGCCGAAGAAGAAGAAAAAGAAGAAGAAAAAAAAAAGAAGAAGAAAAAAAAAAAGCTAGTAAGCGTCTCCCAAATGTGTATTCTAATGTATTCTTGCCTACATTATTATTCTTTGTTTTACTACTTTTCCCAAACACACCGTTTCAGTTTCTGAAGCATTCGGTAAACTGAACCTGAACGCCCCTTTGCTGAAATGTATTTTCCTAACCAATCATAACGTGGCGACCAGAACCGTCCATGTTCGTATAACATGTCGACATATACGATGATATTCTCAATATTTAGTGATAAACATTAAACAACTAAATAGCTGAAGATGATTAATTTAGTCATTAGCATTTAGCAGATAACCACTAAGCTAGGGCCTTTGAATCAATTTTCTTTAAATCAAATACTATAAAAAGATGTTTTTTTAATTATTATTATTATTATTATTAGTGTGCAAATGTGAGCTGGTAAAATAATAGCACCGTAACAGAAATGGCGGGAATGTTTGAAAATATGGAGAACCAAAAAAATAAATAAATAAATAAAAAATGCACCCAGCTGTAATTGTGCTCTTATTGAATCATTGATTTAATGCCAGGTCTGTGTGTTTAATGATGAGGTAATTTGTAATTTTAGGGGATTTCTCAACACTGGTATTTTTTTCTTTTTCCTTTCCACCATTTCATTGTACGGTATTTCTAAAGATGTTTGTAACCACACACACACACACACACCACAGGTGGCTTCTTAAGAGCTAAAGACTGTTAGCCTATCCTATCCTTTTGCAGTTAGCTACTACCTGCTAGCCTAGCCTTATTTCTTATAGCTCTTAAAATGGCGCCCAGAGAACTGAAAAGGGCCGAGCAGTGAACTGGGGAGACACCCATGTTATATGATGCCACAATAAGGGGGTAAAAGTAAATTTCCTTGCTATGCTACTGTATTATTCTCACGTTTTATGCGTTCACACAAACTAGATACCTATTTGCATGCATACAATGACGACATTTTTTTTTAATAATTAGCTTCATTTTAAGAAATAGTGATTAATAAAACTAGTTTAAATAATTTTGCTAGTATAGTGTGCCTGGATTGAATTAAAAAAAAATGTAAAAAAAAATAAACAAAAAAAAATTTTTTAAAAAACTCATTTATTCACTTATCTTAGCCTGTATTAATGCACATCAAAACCAAGGAAATGGTTGAGAATGGGTGAAAAAGGTAAGGGAAAAGGAGGGAAAAGACCAAAAACATGGACCAGCACATCTCTCCTGGAACATGCTCATGCATGCAATAAATTCTTGTTGCATGAAAAACTTTTCCCTTCACCATTATATCCTTCTCCTCGAGATCTTTCTTCAGCTGAATCTTCTCCTCCCTCAGACCCTCCAGTAGCTCCAGAAGCTGGTCCCTCTCCTGCGTCATGGAGGCGACACCTGCCTGAACCTGCTCGAGTTCAGCCACGTGAGCCACAGTCACCTCTGACAGAAGATGCTCTTTCTCCGCACTTTCAGACTGAAGCATCTCCCTTAATTGCATTATCTGTTTTTGGGAAATAAATGAATATGAACACATTGAGTAGACTTGGTACAGCAATTTCATGATCTGAAGAATCATTAGTTTGAGGTCGTACCTTTTCATTGATCTCCTCAAGCTCGATCTTCAGCTGGTCTCTCTCTTCAGTCAGAGTTGCGATACTGGCCTGAAGTCTCTCCAGTTCTGCTTTGTTATCCGAGTCATCTTTGGATTTCTCAGCCAGCAAGTCGTCCTTTTCGGTTGTAGTAGTTTGGAGCTCGTCCATCAAATGCATAATCTAGAAGACAGATTTATAATAACATTAGATCCCATAGGACTCAATATAACATCTGTCCTCAGTGTTTAGTATAAATATCAATCACTTGATTAGAAAAATGGGCAAAGAATTTGGTTTACCTTGTGATTCGTCTCGCCCAGCTCATGTCTCATCTGGTCCTTCTCCTCCCTCAGGCCCTGCAGGATCTCTAGCAGTTGAGTTCTCTCTTCAGTAAGAGCGTTTACACTCGCACGAACCATCTCCAGTGTGACGTCCTCCACGGTGTCGTTAGATCTCACGCACAGAAGCTCGTCTCTCTCGGAAGTAGCGGACTCGAGCTCCTGTCTCAGCTGTGAGATCTGAGAAGACATCAACACCACCACTTACATTCATGATCAATGCTTTGGAATTATTGTTTTTTTGGGCAAAATGTAAAATACTGACCAGGTTGTCTTTCTCTTCTAGGTGTGTCGTTATCTGGTCCTTCTCCTCTCTCAGGCCCTGCAGGATCGCTTGTAATTGATCTCTCTCTTCAGTAAGAGCAGCTACATCCGCACGACATGTCTCCAGTACAGTGTCCTGCATAGTGTTTTCAGATCTCCCCTTCAGGAGCTCATCTCTCTCTGCTGTAGTGGACTCAAGCTCCTGTCTCAGCTGTGGAATCTGAGAAGACGTCAACATTAGCATTTAGTTTACAAGCATGATGAGCGAAGAGGACGTTTAAAAAAATAAATAAATAAATAAATAAAAAGATTTCTGACCATGTCTTCCTTTTCTTCTAGAAGGTTCTTCATCTGGTTCTTCTCCTCTCTCACGCCTTGCAGGGTCTCCAGCAGTTGATCCCTTTCTTCACTAAGAGCAGATACATTCGCACGCATCGTCTCTAGTGCAGCGTCCTCCACTGCGTCCTTAGTCCTCTCTGCAGTAGCAGATTCAAGCTCCTGTCTCAGCTGTGTAATCTGTAAAGACCAACATCAACATTACCATTTAGCTTACATTCCTGATGAACAGTAAGGATTTAATAAGAAGAAGATTTCATTCTGACCATATCATCCTTCTCTTCTAGGATATTCTTAATCTGGATCTTCTCGTCTCTCAGGCCCTGTAATACATCCAGTATCTGGTCTCTTTCCGCGGTGAGAGTACTGACGTTTGCCCGCACTCGTTCCAACTCTTCTGTATCTAGATCGTCATGTGCGTTTTCAGAAAGAAGACGCTGCTTTTCCTCGTAGACCGCTTTGAGCTCTTCGTTAAGCTGGATAATCTGAGGTTAAATTGAAGAAATGGGATAAAGAAAGGGAAAAACAATTACTTTGTTAAATATATCGACTTTGTACAATACATTTACATTGACCATTAAAGCTGGGGGGGGGGGGCGTTATTTGATTAACTGCTAATTGAACATAATAATCTAGTCAATTAATCTTTAATTTTTAAATGGTAACAAGATGAGCATTTCAATTTAGTTTTAAAATTTTACTTAAACAGCACAAAAAAACTATAAAATACATTAAAAACCACTAAGGCTGTCAAAAATACTGCTCATCTCTGTTCTCATTCAAAAAGTCTAAGAATACACTTGCCTGAATTTGCACATGACCTAAAAATTATAACTGCAATCTCTTGTGGCGTATATACAAGTTACTACACATGTGAACTACTGAGAAATATTATGCAAAACAAACATTCATTCAGTTAATACATTTTCAACCTGCTGACTTCTTAATGGCAAATAACACATTAACTCTTAATCCTATTACAAACTTGTGACCCTTTTGAAGCCAAGCCTTTGTCAAATATGATTACCGCACAGGCAAATTCTAGATGTTAGAAAGTGAATTCTTATGTTAGAAGGCTGGGTCAGCCATGACTCTGTCCTCCTGGAGCAGACAGGGTTCAGGGCCTTGCTCAAGGGCCCAACATGGTGGAGCTGGGGCTTGACCCGATGACCTTCTGATCAGTTACTGGGCACCTCAAACCTCTCTGCTTTTTAAGCTGAAATGTATATTTCCAAGTCTAAACCTTATTTTGAGACTACATTCATGGAATGATCTGAAATTTAGTATAATAAATACCCGAGTTTTCAGATCCTCCACAAGTTTGCTCTCTTCACTGTTGTCCGTCTCTGAGAGTTTAGACTCGAGCTGAGCCTTCTGCATTTCCAAATCACACTTGACCTTCTCTAGCCGCTTTATGTCCGCCAGCGCTGCCCGCAATTCCGCTTGAGTCTCGATCATCTGTATCAAATTAAAAACAAGTCATTAAATAGTTTTCGGATCATTCGGTCCAGGAACGATGTGCCGCAGACGGTTCGTTATGGTTTACCATTTCCACATTTTCCTGAGCATCCATCTTCAGCTGCTGGTTTTCTTCAGTCAGTGTTGCTAATTGTTCTTGTAAGTGCTGTACAAAATGGGAAAAAAAATATTTATTTATTGAACATCTGTGAATATGTTGTCCTACTGTACGTCATGGAAAGAAGTCAGACTTACTCGTTGAAGTTCATCTTGTACACATGTGGCTTCTTGTTGTGAACTGATTTCACTCTGCATTGGCTTCTCCAGTATGAGCTGAAGAACACATCATCATCATCACCACCACCAGCAACGGAGACACTGTAGTCAGTCCTTCATTTATTATTACTAAACCTCAGTTACCATGTCATTGCTCTCCTCCAGAGCTCTCTTCAGCTGGCCGTGTTCTTCTCTCAGACCCTGAAGAATCTCCTGAAGCTGGTTTCTCTCCTCGGTCACGGACTCAACTGTGGCACGAAGGGTCTCTAGATCTCCTTGATCACATGCACCCTCTGTCTTCTCGCTTAGAAGCTGCTCTCTTTCACGATGAAGAGATCCGAGTTCTTCGTCCAACTGCGCTGCCTGTATAAGATACGCATAAGCATTATATTTTTTAAAAAATAAATAAATAAAAAAAGAAATTCATGTGAGCTGAACACAAACTCACTTTTTTCTCGGCTTCTTCCAAAGACGTCAGCAGTTTGCTATTCTCCACAGTGAAGTGCTCGAGGTCTGCCTGAGCCTTTGCGAGTTGCTCGGTAGCTTCCGTGTGCTGCTGACTGATTTCGGCTTCCTTCAGCTGGGAGTCAACCATCTGGTTCTCCATCCTGACGAGTTCCTCTTGTGCCTTTTCCATTTCTTCCTTAAGTCTTATATGCTCTTCATTCAAGGCGGACTGAGCAACAAGCAAACCGCTCTTTTCGTCTTCCACAGCACCGAGAGCTCCCGAGAGCTCAGCCACCTGAGGAGGGGAAAAAAATATTTTTAAAAAATGTCAGCATACCAAGTACAGTGGAACCTCTAATTACGAGAATAATTCGTTCCGGAAGTGGGCTCGTATTCCAGAACACTCGTAAACCAAATTTAATTTTCCCATAGGAAATAATGGTAACTCAAATTATTCGTTCTACAGCCCAAAAAATAAATACATAAAAATAATTAACACAAAATATAAAGTAAAAATAAA
>JAQQZS010000010.1:14884749-14901958 GCA_030068045.1 Platyallabes tihoni | reverse complement strand
TAAAGCTGCTTTGAGGCAATGACAATTGCTAAAAGCGCTATACAAATAAAATTGAAATTGAAATTGAAATTGAAACAGTTGGCTCCCCAAGAAAAACCGACCTAAAATATTTCAGTGTTTTTGGAGGGTATTTCCACAGCTTCTACTTTCCTAAAGGTGGCCGTAGAAGTGGTGGACACTATGCATAATGGTGTCCTAAATTCAGGTGTCTACTGTGTTCATAGAAATGTGTTATTTTTATTAACAGCAATTTTATCTTTATTAGAGTGTTATAAAATATAGTACAACATAATCATGCGAGTATTAATCTAAATATATATAAATAAAACAAATCCAAACAGCAGATTTCTGTCAAAATATTTATTTGAATAAATATAATACCTAATACATATTCCAAAAAACATTCATTCACAGCTTTTTACACAAAAATGATGTTCTAAGAGGGCTGAAATAAGCTTATCTGGGAATGATCACTCAGCAAAGTAATACAACTCTATGAAAAGCATAAGCATTTCATTTATAGCCATCAGCACCTGTCATTTTGCAAAAACCTCATATATTATATTTTCCTGCTGGATTACTCAGCCCTTAGATATCTGTATGGTGAATTATTACAATACGAGAGACTTGGTTCATAAATTAACCTTTATATCCTTCTCAGCTTTGATGCAACAGATAAATTAGGATAGTCATAATGAAGAAAAAATCCAGCAATGAACTGACAGTCCATACATTAAATAACATGTCCTGACACTGAATGAGGAAGCTACTGTAGATACACATTGTAGGGTGCACTGTTATGGGGAAATAATCAATTTCAGGGATGCATTAGCTCGTAGCTTCGTATCAAGTCACATCATTCCATATAACAGAACAACCCATAGTGTTTAGAATAGAACCTGTGACCTAAACATATTAAACACCTTCTGATCAAACTGAATCAATTCAACAGCGCTATGGTATAAGTGATACCCATAAATTCAAAGCTGCTCAGCAGTCCATTTTCCTTAATGAAAACATGACAGCATGTAATAACTTCATCTCTCTGGTCATTCTTGATTCTCTTCATGTCCAGGCATCAATCCAATCAGAGAGCATTTAGGAAAGGGGAAAGAGTTCTCTTTGTGTAGAAGCGTTTATGATATGGTACAAGTGGAAGACTTTGGAGGCTCCAGGATAGACTCACGGTGTAGATCATCAGGCACCGTGCCGCCACGACCCCAGACGTTCAACTCACCAAAGATTCCTGTCTCAATCATCTCCTCCTGCCAGGGTATGGAGATATTTCCAGAGGCAAACTCATCAAAAAAATCCTTGTCTGTGTCTTCCAGGTTGACCCCTTTGACTGTGGAGAATGCTCCCACATCATCAAGGTTCTTGGCGTATACAGTCTTGGAATCAGGGACAAACGGAGGTGGCAGAATCCCTGTGAGAACAAAGAAGACAGCTTAATGGGGAAAGCTTTGTGGATAACAAAAATATGAATTTATTTATATCAGCAAAATTGCTGACCTGACCTGACCCCCATTGTCTAAAACTTCCTGAAGTAGAGGCACAGAGCTAAGTGTCTCTCTTCTAACTAAGAACAACCTTTTTTAGAATAAGAATATGAAAACATCACAAAATCAAAGCTACCATCCTATCATACCTGCATCCAGCTTCCTCCAGTTGATGCTGCTGAAGAAAGGGTGTGAACGCAACTCGTCACAAGTCCCATTCTTGAAGCCCATCCTCTTGTCCACTTCCTTGGCTAGCAAGGCTTCACATAGGGACTTTGCGTTCTCACTGAACTTCTCAGTGTAGGTTACTGGGTCATTCAGGATGCGCTTCTTTACCTCTTTGTTCTCCACCTGTGCAAATGTCAAGAACACTTTAAATGGCATTTTAGAAAAAGCCTCTCACACTATCGATCACACTAATCTATTTAACTGAATGAAGGCTTGGAGTTTTCAAAAGAGTAACCATGTTTCTACAATGCACCCACCAGGAGGAGCTCCTAACCTGAATACTTAGAACATAAGACTGGGAATTTGAAATCATTTGATAAGATCAATCATGCTATTCTGATCAGGAAATGAGACAGGACAATGAGAGCTTAGTGGTTAAAACACTGGATTTCTGATTGTGAGGTCAAATTTCTGTACCACCAAGCTGCCACTGCTGGGCACTTCAAACTCAACTAATGAACAAATGAAATGAATGTAAGTCTGGATAAGAGCTTTTGTCAAATACCGTGTAAATCAATGCATATTCTGTAGGTCAAGGTTTATTCATTAATTCCTGTCCTGTTCAGTGGATCGAACTTGTTTGTCCAGTGCATCCCATGGGTGCTAGATTGGATTCAGATCTGGGGTGTTTGGAGGCCTGGTCCTTTGTCCCTCTTTGCCTACTGGATCCCATGTGCAGCTGGCTGTGGTGCACTGAGATTTCTGGCACTTTTCTAGCAAGGCCAACATTGACTTTTAACTTTGCATGTTCTCCCTGTGCTTGGTGGGTTTCCTCTGGGTACTCCGGTTTCCTCCCACCGTCCAAAGATATGCAGATTAGGCTAATTGGCGTTCCCAAATTACCCGTAGTGTCTGAATGCCTATGTGAATTCTGACCGGAGGTTCTATCGCGGTTGTAGAAATGGGAATAAATACAATGGTCTCCATTGGCCTCCAGTGGTCACCATTGGCCTCCATGGTCCCTAGATGGACTACAGAGGTTCCTAGATGGATTATGTGTTATGTTACGGCTGACAGGTGTATAAATAAAAAATTCTGAGACTGTGGATGAGGCAGATTGACATTTTTTTTTTGGTACCCTATTCCCTGAGTGAATTGTAGGTTAAATTTGTGTCTGTTGAGTCACCTTCTCCCCTCGAGTCCTGAACGGGCCTTTGGCAGCAATGAACTCATAGAGAGTGACCCCAAGAGTAAAGTAATCCACCGAGTAGTCATACTCCTCTCCTTTCAGCAACTCCGGGGCCATGAATCCTGAATTCCAAATAGAAAAACCTCAAAGGTCAGAAGTGTTCTCATACATTCATAGAACAGTTTTACAATCACAATTTACTGTGTCTTGGAGCATCTTTTTTTTTGTAAAGTGGTTCTCTGCCTTTCTGACAAGCTCACTAGTGAGCATAGAATCATTTATATCCTGGATTCAGAGAAAACAAAACAGGAAAAGGGAGATTATAGGATTTTTGCACCAACTGGAACTTCAGTACACACCCGGAGTCCCAGCGTAGCCTTTCGTCTTCTCCTGGTCGTCTGCTAACTCCACAGCCAATCCAAGGTCAGAGATACGCACGTTACCTTTGAACAAACACCAGTACAAAGGCAAACAAACGTCAAAGATTGTACTCCCACCTAAAACAGCAATCACTGCCATGTTTATACAGTATTACACAAAGATTAAATGCACTATGTCCGTCATTTTTGTACGTCCTTTTTACTACAAGTCACAGATCTTCCTTAACATATCCAGCTTTTAGCAGCAATTTTGTAAAAATAAATAAAGACTACCGTGTCCAGGGTGTACCCCGACTCGTGCCCTAAGACCCCTGAAATAGGCTCCACACACCCCCGCGCCCCCTCATGACCCTGAACAGGATAAATTCTATATAGAGAATGAGTGAGTGAGTAAATAAAGACTTTTTTTTCACCTTCATTGTCAAGAAGAACATTCTCTGGTTTCAGGTCTCTGTAGATGATTTTCTTCTGATGAAGATGCTCCAGTCCTTGAATGATCTGCGCGGCATAATAACATGCCCTGGGTTCGTCAAAACCTGGATTGTTCTCATCTACATTATAAATGTGGTACCTGAACAAAGGATAAAGTAAGCACAGAAGCTCATTTTCGATATTCCTTAAGCATTTTAAATGAATATTAGCAAAACATTATGAATGGTTATAATATTGTATAGAGGTGCTTGAAGGCTGAACCTCAGGTCTCCTCCATTCACGATGGTCATGACCAGACAAAGTTCGGTTTTGGACTGGAAGGCGTAGGCCAGGGAAACAATGAATCTACTATGAACACGAGCCAGAATCCTCTTCTCCACCATGGCACCCTAGACAAGACCAACAGATTGAAAGGATAAATCCTTAAGGTACATGTTAATGGAAAGTTTGCATTAGGTGAGAACTGAAAAATAGCATAGCATATAACCTGAAAGGACATAACCAAATTAAGAAATGAAAGATGTCATTCTGTCAGAAGTGTGCTGTCTTTGTTTAAAAAGTTTAGTGTTTGATTATAGTGTTGGTCATGGGTTCAAATTCCTTACTGCATAAATTTCCGTTATCCATTGTATACCACATGATCAACGGTATTATACTTATCCTTTCATTACTAGGTATTTTATGGCATTTTGTCTGAGTAGAAATTGTCTCATGTACCAATAATTGCTAAAAGGGCAGTGGTGGCTCACTTGGATAAGGCTGTGCTTTACTGGCTTACTGATCAGAAGGTCGGAGGTGTAAGCATCAGCACCGCCAAGTTACTGTAACACTGTTGAACCTTTGATCAAGCTTCCTAACTGGGATATGTGAAAAAAATTTTTTTTAATTATGCTGTAAGGTAAAAAAAAAAAAGCCTATGTGGCAGGCAAGCATGACAAGTCTACCTTCCTGATGTAAAGCTTTTTGAAAAATGTATTCTGCATTTAAAGATGTTTACATTTGGCGGTTCACCCACTAGACTAATAATTTCCTTGTTCCTATAAACAGAGTTACTTTAAACAGTTCAATCCAAGAAATTGCTTAAATTGTATTTATTTCCCTTTGAATAATACTTTTTGATGCCTTCTGACATCAAAGGGAAAATAATGATTTGGACCCTTATTTTCGTTGTTACTTATTATACTCCCAATCCACTTGATGTAAATCCCAGCGCTGTTTAATTTTGGCTGTTTCAATTAATTCCTTTTGGCAAATCATCTTCAATTCTCAAAGGTTACCAGGATCCTGCTGGATGGATAGATGTACAATTTCAAAGTCCATCATAAATTTTCATGAGACTGGCTCAGCTCCGGGAGATATTTTGGCTGCATGTATGGGGTTGACGTCTTGCTGAGACATTCATTTTCTTTCGGATTGAGTTTCCTGGATGCTGAGATGACATTCTCATTCTCTAATATAGGAAATGAGTGATATATATATGAAATATATCACTCATTTCAACATTTTTTAATAACTCAATACCATTTGGAAAGAATAAGCCCCATATCCTCATGCTCCAAACCTTCATATTCAGTGTAGGTATGGGCTTTCTCCAAACATGAGCGGAATAACTGCCAAAGTTAGATTTTCATCTCATTTGACCAAATTATGTTGTTCCAAAAGTCTTGATTTGTCCAAGTTTTTAGATGTGCATAAATGTGCTTCATTTATAGCAGAGGAGTTTAGTATGATGGTGGCACGGTGGTGTAGTGGTTAGCACTGTCGCCTTGCACCTCCAGGGTCCGGGTTCGATTCCTGGCCAGGCTCGATTCCCATCTCTGTGTGCATGGAGTTTGCATGTTCTCCCCGTGCTTCCTCCGGGTACTCTGGTTTCCTTCCACACGCCAAAGACATGTAGGTTAGACTAATTGGTGTTCCCAAATTGCCCATGGTGTGTACAGTATGTGTGTGTGCCCTGCAATGGATTGGCACCCTGTCCAGGGTGTACCCACCTCATGCCCTAAGCCTCCTGGGTCCCTGCAACCATGAATACAGGATAAAGCGGTATAGGCGATGACAGAGTGAGTTTAGTATGGGGAACACAAACTTTTGGATCGTGGTTAGCGTTTCCAAAGTATTTGTTGTCGTTTATCAGTTAACCCCTGGCTTGTATCTTACTTTTTCTCATCATAAATCTAAAAGTGTGAAATCTTGAATGGTGTGCCTGTTGGTGAATGAGTTACGTTTTCATAATCCCATAACCCATCTGCATATTATGAAAGTATTTTGTACTTAAAGGAATGTTTAAGGTTTTGGATCTTTATTGCACTTGAACATAGTTTAATAATGTTGTCCCTGAGAACTTTCGAAAGCTCCTTCACTTGTTGTGTAAAATCTTTCCAAATGATAGCAACATCTTTTATAGTCACAGCTGGTACAGTTTGCACAAGAACATTTCTGTGCAGAATTCAGAACATGATTTATTTCCACGTAAGCTTTTATACATACTGTATACAGTATTTGTACGTTTCTCAATATTTTTGCTTCATAAATGTAGTTTAAAAAATCTTTATATGCTTTGGAGTATGCAATTTCTGTTCATATTTATACATAAAAAGATGGATATACAGTACCAGTCAAAAGTTTAGACACTATGAGTCTATAATTATGAAATAACACATATGGCAATAGGTAATTGAGTTACACCAACAGTCAGTTGTTTTTTAAAGACTGCTCCAGACAGAATATTTCTTGCAAGAATAAGTGCATTGTATTGTCAAGTGCATTTGCAAAACCCATCAAGCACCATGATGAAAGACCATCATGAAGACCTTCCCAGGAAAGCAAGACCAAAATTTAACTCTGCTAAAGAGGAAAAGCTCATTTAGAGTTACCAGCCTAAGAAATCACCATAAAGCATAAAAAGCAGACACATCTCAATATCAACTGTTCAAAGGAGATACAGTATAGGAGAAACTTTTTGTAGAAAGAAATAAAATCCGAAAAGACTATGGAATTGGAATTTGAAGGTGTGTCCAAACTTTTGACTTGTACTGTATGACCTGGAAATATGTTAATTAACAAAAACAATTTCCTCTCGTTGTAACAGTATAGTTGGATAGCAATACTATCCAAGGGGCTTAGTTACTGACACTTAGGGAACAGAATAGTGGGCCACTTTAAAATCCACAGTGGTGAGTCTTACGCAACTAAGAAAGCTCTTGTAATCTGAGTAACAATGACATTGAAGGTGAACGACTCTGCATTAGTTGCTTTGAAGTTTGGTGCTTTTAACGCTAAATAAGTACAATGGATTGGTTTTGACTAGGATGATATTTCATAATATAATATGAACAAATATGTAATATACGTTACATATCTCAATACTTATACTGCAGTAATTTGCAAAGTGTCAGTGTGCACATTACTGACCATGTTTGATGTAAATTATGTTGAATAAATCTCCATTTAGAACCTTACAAGCAGTTGATCAACTCCATCCTCAGATACTCAATAAATTATTATTGAGTACTTTTCTGTTAAATCTAAAACCCCTCTGAATAGGATTCTTACCTCATAGCCTTTCCTCTTCTTAAGCCTTTTTTTATTCAGCTTCTTGCAGGCATACATCTTTCCTGTGGCCCTCATCTGGCAAGCCGACACCTCGCCGAAGCCACCCTTGCCAAGCACGCGGAAGTCCAGGAACCAGTCCTCACCAATGGGCTGCATCTCCAGCCACTTCCACTGCAGGAATCTTTTGAAGTACATGGTCTCCAGGTAGAAGGTATATGGGACCTCCTTAAGGAAATCAAGTATGCAGACTAAAATCACAGCAAACAAGTCATTGGAAGCTTTGCCATGCTGCTCTTTCACATTGGTGATGTCATTTTCAGACAGAAACGGACAGAAGTACTTGGCCAAGGGGTCCATGTAGCGTTGGAGGATCTTGGCAGCCTTACTGACCCGATCCTTGTCCTCAGCAGTGTCGTATTCCTCCACGTCCTTCCATAGGCGACAGGGCCCCTTGTACTCATTCACTGTTTCTAGGTATTCCTGGAACAAGCGCTTGCCAATGGGTTGTTCGACACAGATACTGTTAAACTGGACATCCAGTGTTTCCCTAAGGCCCTCGCATACCGTGATGTGAGGCAGTTTTAGCTTGGAATGGTACTTCTTGTCCCGATTTGCTGCTGGGTTTGCTGATCCATCGAAGCTTCCACGAGCTGAGATGTAGGCCGAGTTGGCTACCACTGTTGTAAGACCACCGATATCCATGGTATCAAATCACAGGACTTGGTTGGATAAAAATACAACTGAGTTGAAAGACAACTAATCTGGTTCAGGCCTTGAACATTGGTACTTATAGATAGCTAGGTCCCAATAGATAGAGTGCCAATAGAATAGACGAATAGAAATCGATTGAACAACCAGACATCAAAACCCAGGGTGGCCCCAGGGATTCTGGAGAGATTGCGTCTTGAAGTATTCAGTCAGAGAAAGTGACTGCAGAATCCAGCTTGGGGCTTTGGTCAGATAATAGCATGAAAGACAATGCACTATGGCACAGACACTCGCACAAGCAGATCTGCCTGTCTCATCACCTTTCATAAAGCCCTTATCTCCTAACCCCTTAATACCTTCCCGGATCTCCACGTTAACCCTTGAGGACTCAACTTTCAAACTAAAAATTTATGTTAAATCAGTTCACTGGAAAACTTATGGCTTGCTGATTGAGAGGACCACATTGGGTTGTTTTGTGATATTGATTTATGACAATATCTGTCTTTTATAAGACACACTTGATCACTTGAGTAGATAATCTTAAAGGTTATGAACTCTCTTGTAACTAATCCTCTTCCTATCAATATCAAGCCAAACACTCTGCTAAAGTGTTTAAGTACTTGAATAGCACTTACACTGAGAAAATCTTGGCATTTGCTTCCACTAGTCAATGTTCACACTCAAGCCAAACAGCTTATCTCTGAATTGTACCTAATATTTGATAAGGTACCAAGATCTTACTCAAACTCAAGTTGAGATCTTATCCAAGGATTCAAGGTGACCATAACAAACTTCTGCACATTTCCATTCGTGGGTGAATGAAAGTACCTGTGAGTGGTTAGTCCTGCCCAGAATTCTGCAAGTTAATAGTGTGCTTATCACGGTATATAAAAAGACATGTCCATGGTGCACAACCGTTGTCCTCACCCAATATCAAGAAATCAGAAGAAATACCCAAAGGAGAAAGGTAGTCCCTGTGAAAGAGGAAAGCTTTCTGGAAAAACGTGTAGCGCCTATTTGAGAAATATACAATGGCTACTCTGAAGGAAAAGCGAACCTGCGGCCAAAGGTGTCAAGACTTTGGCCATTTTGTTTGGAATTCTGATGAAGGGAAATTTATGGGTAGGACACCAGAAAAATGGGGTAAGTACAGCAAATTCTTTGCTTAAATAAAATCGCAACTGATTATTTCAATTAACTTTTCCATTGAAGTTAAAGAAGAGATTCAAGTTCCTTAAGTAAAAAAAAACTTACACGTATATTCAAATGAGAAAATGAGAGATACTTAACTAAGTCTCACTAGCAGCAGCCTTTTGCCTAACACCTATTAGCTAACATGATTCAAACTAGCTAAATGACAATAGTTAGCTGTCACCATACAAACTATATTACAAATATATAGCAAGAAACAGATTACAATACTAGGTATTAGGGATGGGAATCAATAAGGCCACCCGATACAATATTATCACGATACCTAAATGCCGGTTTGATTTGTATCGCACTTTTATGAATATCCAGATTAAATATTATGTATTTTTATATATATTATATAAGAATAATAATTAGCTCTACCACACAGGTTGCAGTACTGCCTGCCAATGTGTGATTAGCTTAAAGCATGCCACCTGTAGGAGCATAGAGGAACTGCAACATACTACCACTGAAAATGCAAAAAGATAAATAATAAAATATATAAATCAGTTTGGTGATACATGAACTGATATTAAAAAAAAAATCGCAATACATAACTGAGTCGATTTTTCTGTATTATGCTACTATTGTTGCTGATAAAGTTTAGAGTTGTTAGGAATTTGGAATGTAGAAACTTTATAGAAATCTTCTGAAAAGATTTTAACTAAAGACAAACCAAAGAACCTTTGACCTCGGGGTTTATAATGAAATTAAACAGAACAGCTGCACCGGTGTTTTTGCTAAATGATCACAGGTATATCCTGTTTTTACATGTCTTACCTAAAATCTTCCTATAATTCATTCAGAAAGACTTAACTTTGACCTTCAAATGACTTCCTCGTTCTTTTTTTGCGTCCTATATTTGTTTTTGGTAACGGGTGCCCCAGCCTTCTAGTGAGTGTTGCTGACAGATCAGACAGAGGACTAAGCAATTATTTGCAGATGGATATCAATTTACATACTGCTTGCAGATTGCTTTCCAACTAAAATGTGCACAAAAGCGTTTACACTCGCTTTGTTTTTTTAAACTTCCATTTCAGTGTACATCAGCCTGTATTATGTTGCGTTCTATGTGGTGATGACAGGATTGTTCTCCCTGGCCATCTACGTGCTCATGTACACCCTGGACCCCTACACCCCAGACTATCGAGATCGATTAAAATCGCCAGGTTAACAAATTGAAATAGAAACATTTTTAGAGATTCACAAACCAGTACACATACACAGTGACACTGATTCATAGTACTGTTTTATAGGCGTGATGGTTTGGCCAGACACGTATAACGATGAAGTTGTAGAGATCAACTACAACATGTCTGAAAAGAAAAGCTGGATGAAGATGTCGAAAATTCTTCAGGACTTCCTCGAACGTATGTACCCCACTCCTTTTACTTATACAAACATTAAAAATGGATGAATAAAATAAATAAATAAATCTTGTTTCCCTCCCCTTTAATTCAGCATACAATGATACCAGACAGGCACATTGCAACCATTACAACTGTACCACTGGCAAGTACTTCATCCAAAGTTCGTTCACTGCTCCGAATCATACAAAGTGGTCCTGTCCCTTCTACCAAAGCACACTGGGCAACTGTTCAGGGATTAGCGACCCAACGTTCGGTTATAACACCGCCCAGCCGTGCGTAATCATCAAGATGAACAGGGTATGGTACGGTTTTAGAGAAATAATCCAAAACCTGGCCTACAGTGAATGATTATTCAAATTGTTGTTCTCAGGTCATCGATTTCTACCCAAACAACGGAACAGACATCGCCCCGAACTTGAACTGCACCGTTCTGGTGAGTGTCGACCGCATATTAGACGATGGACGTCAAACACTGATAAGCCTTATAGGAAGCGTGTTTCTGTTCATAGGAAGGTCAAGATAACGTCCGTGGCTTCGAGTACTACCCCTTCAATGGAACTCTCGACCTTTCGTACTTTCCATACTACGGCAGGCTGGCTCAGGTACAGCACCTTCACCGTGTCCAGCACTCTGAGTTTCCTAGAGAAATCTGTCTGAATGTCACGTCTCAAGCTCATGTTGTATTTTCTCTCTCCCAGCCGACCTACGTGAACCCGCTGGTGGCGGTCAAATTCGATCTGGTTAACAAGAGGAAGGCAGTGATCCAGTGTAGGGTAATGGCCAACAACATCGCGTATCAGAACTTCTACGATCCCTATGAAGGGAAAGTCATCTTTCATTTAAATGCACTGAGTTAGCCATTTACACATTATACACACATTTGTAACTTTTTTTTAATGTTTATTTTCCATGTCATTTCAGTATGAATCAGTAACACACACACACAAAAAACTTGCTTTGCAAATCAACCTTTGTATTAGAGACAATTTTTAGGAATATATATATAAAAATCTAGTTGCATTTATTTGTTCAAAATGTATTTTCTTAATTTAAATGGTATGTAGGTTAATTATTAACACAGAGTAAGTCTGAAAATAAAACAAAAGAATAAAAGATTACAAAGAACTTGTTTTTTATTGTTTGTTTTTTTTTAACCCACACAGAACAAAAACTATAGAACCCCATGTCGGTATAAACCCATATAAAATGTCTATTATCTGTATATGTGACGTTCTGTTGTTTTAAAAATTATTGTAAAAAAAGAAGGATTTGTTTTACATAAAAATGAACACCTGTTGAAATTAGATGCGACACTTGGTGGAATGTGTTTATTCGTTTCAAAACCCACCTAGGAAAAATAGTTGCCTGTATAAAAAAAAAAAAAGAAAGAAAAAAAAAGATGGCGGCTGGTTAAAGACGACGGCTGTTTAAAAGGCCATCGGATTCACGCTTGAATCTTTGGACATGAAATAGGACACTAATTTTAAACTGAGGATAAATTATAATTACAAGATTACACGAGCATTAGGTCTCAACTTCCAGCAGAAGGTAGAAGGAAGGTAGTGAAGGAGGCGGGAAAAAAATGGGGGGATGGGGGGGCTGACAAAACACAATGAATTAAACAAAGAAAAAACTATTTCCAAAGCACCACTGAGGTCTTTGACAAGGCAGCTGCACTTTTCTCAGCAGACTCTAAAGGCTAGAAGATACAAAGGTTACAGAAGTACAAGAACCAGGCAGTGCTGACTTGAGTCAAAGGGCCAAGGAGTTAATCTTCATCATCGTCATCATCAAAGTCCTCATCGTCCTCATCTTCATCCTCCTCCTCATCTTCCAGGAAGGACGCAGGAGTATCGCGAGAGCTGCCATGGTACGAGCTGTTGGAGCTGGAGGCCACGGTGGCAACAGCTATGTTATTACTATAAACAAAAAAATAATAATTAAAATAATAATGAAAAAAGATCAATGAGGAGGTTGTATGTTGCTTATTAATGACTATTTGTTTTATTTTTAATGTGCTGTAATGTTTAAGAGCTATAAAACAACCTTGGGATTTTTTTTTTTTTTTTACGAAAGGAAGAAACACATTAGTACGAGGAAAGTCTCACCTGTTTTTACGAGAATAGCCTCCGTTAGGTTGTCTGTGAACTCCCTGTGCCATATCTAAACAAAACACAGATTAGAGTAAAATTATTCATTCATGTAACACATTTGTACAAGTACTGCTGTTGTTAATTTCTGTAATAGTTTATTTCGGGAAATTGTGCGCCTACAATTCAGAGCAGTGGTGGCTTAATGTTTGTAAACAGCTGTAGGTCACCAGGGTTACTGATCTGAAGGTTAGGGGTTCGAGTATCCTTGCTGACCCTGCGCTCAGACACCAGCTTCTTAACTGGGATATGCATACTAGTAATGGGTCGTGCATGAACAATTCGTTCATTTTGAATGAATCTTTAACGTGACTCAGAAGAACGAGTCGTCTCAGAGAGTGATTCGTTCATTTTCTTCTGGTCGCTCATGTGCAAATCATCGCAAACCCCCCTGTAGGTTATGTACAGGAAACAGAAATGAGTAGTTACCTTTAAGTCTTTTCGGTCCGAATCGTTCGTTCTTTTGTCACGTGACTCCCATAGACGCTATGCGGTGCAATAGATTGAAAAGAATGAACGATTCAGACTAGAAGATATTAGAGGTGAGCTACTCATTCTGTTTATTATAATATGTCCTTAGCTGCGTTGTAATATTTTCATTACTGGAACTATAGCCGAAAATGTGTGTATGTACTGTAGATGTGTTGGGGGTCTGTTTATTGAAAATGCAACATTTTATTATATTTCTGATCAAAAGAACGAAATGAACTAAATGACTAAAAAAAAAAAAAGATTCGTTCATTTTGATGATGAGATTCAAAGAACCGAGTCAATAAAGTGATCCAAACTTCCCATCATTAATGCACACACTCACTCACTCATCGTCTACACCGCTTTATCCTGTAATTCAGGGTCGCGGGGGACCTGGAGCCTATTGCAGGGGGCTTAGGGCACAAGGCGGGGTACTCCCTGGACAGGGTGCCAATCCATCACTGGCGCACACACTCATTCATACACTATGGGTAATTTTGGAACGCCAATGAGCCTAATCTGCGTGACTTTGGGAAGAAACCGGAGTACCCGGAGGAAACCCAACAAGCACAGGGAGAACATGCAAACTCCATGCACACCGAAACGGGAGTTGAACCCGGACCCTGGAGGTGCAAGGCGACCATTTGGGATATGCATGTGCAGGAAAAAAACTACATTTCTGCGCTGTAAAGTACACGTGACAAAATAAATAAGACAAATATACACATAATACTCACTGATATACTTACAGGATGCCAAAAGTATTGGAACTGTAAGATCAGTTATGTTTGTTTTTGCTAAACAATAAAAAGACTTGTGTTTGAGATCAAAAGGTAGATAAAAGTCAATAGCGTAGAGTTCCAACTTCAACACTAATGTAAGTAGTTGACAGTTTTGTGTCAAATGTATAAATACAGAAGAAGGAGAGAGGTTGATGACCCCTACTGTGAGAGGAGTGTGTGTTCTGACCTGTGACATAGGGTTCCAGAGCTTTAGGTATGAGCGTCCGGGCGATCTTCAGATTTTCCGCCGTGCATTTGCCCGACTCGAGCCCGAGCGCCATGCCCATGCGCTTCAGCACCTCGATGTCGTCATGGATCTCGAACATGTTGTCGAAGTTAAACAGGTACTCGAACCTGCGGAGGAGGAGACGTTTTACTCCGAGTGCGCGCTCGGTTACCGTGGCGACAGCAGGCGAGCGAGGCAGCGCGAGGTCTTACTTGTCATTTGAGATGCTGCAGTCGATGACGGTCTTCTTGCTGGTGTTGACTATGATGAAGGGGAGGTGGATGACTGTGTTGGGAGGAGGTCTGTGGTTCTTCTGCTCTGCCTCGCGATTCCTTTGCACCAGGCGCTTGAAGGCGATTTGCTAGATTTGAACACAATGGAGTGCGAGATTAGGAATCATACTCAACATATGGTTTAAATAAACATGTTTATACCCGTGTGTGTGTGTGTGTACCTGTAGTATAAGCTCTTGAAGCTGAGACTGTTTTTGCTTGATTCGCTCGAGTCGTCTCTGGCGCTCAGCCTTTCACAGAGGAAAAGGAACGAATCAGTGTGGGATAGAGAGAGAAGCCCGAGCGCGCCAATAAAACAAGCACATTCTCCAAACTCCACTCAAATGGACAAGATGTACAATCACTGGTCAGTTTATCACTTTGAATGTTAATATGTCTAAAAACTTTTATAATATATAATGTGTTGATTTTTTTCCATCTTGCTGAAGGCCTGCTTAACAGACTCAACATACTGTACACTACCGCACAAAAGTTTGGGATCCCTTGCTTCCTGTTTTCCAAACTTTTTTCTTTGAAAAACACATCTTCATGCAGTTCACAAAGTTTTTTTTTTTTCTGACCGTAATGGAAAAGCCGGCACGGCAAGATCTCCGGATCTTGACCCTATTGACTGGTCGTAGGAGGAGTTTGACCGGATGGTACGAAGGAAGACGCTAATTCATAATTTCTATCAAAATCATTATTTCTAACTCTGACGATGTCGGCATGTCTTGTTTATATTTTTTTTTATATTTTCTATTCAGACTGATTGCTTTTTTTTCCCCAAGGAAACATATACACAATCAAATTTCCAAGTAATCCCAAACTTTTAAGCGATAGTGTACATGATTTAAACCATTCTACTGTACATTGTGTATTTTCTTTTTTCTTCTTCTTCACTGGACTATATTTTCTTCATGTTGAATGCATGCTCATCTGTATATATTAGTTCCTAACCTCCAGGTCTTTGCATTCCTGAGCAGAATTGGTTGGGAACCCGATCCATTTGATTTCCTTCTTGTCCTTGGAGATGATGTTCATCGCCATTAGGACGTTTAGTGCATCGTATACTCGCCTCCGGATGTTCTTCTGGTCATAAACGTGCTGTTGGTACAGCAACATATAAAAACAAACGTCAAAAATCAACAAGGAAAACAATTGTGATTGCGGAAAATGTTGGACAACAGACATGAAACAGAAACTTTCCATTGATGACAAAAACCCTTTGTCTTCCTAAGTCTATGTCTTTAAACAATAAATCTTGGCACGTCATCGTTTTCACTGAAGAAGTCTTCGGTCTTTAATCAACCAGACTTCCTAAGTCTTCGGTTTGAATCAGTAAGTCATTGTAACTCTTTAATTTCAATACACGTCTTTATTAAGTCATCATCTTCAATCAAAAGGTCTTCATAAGTATTTATATGTTTTTAAACAACAAGGCTTTTGGTAACATATTATAAATATTAGGAATAAATAACATGACTAGAGGAAAAATAAAATAACAGAAAAAAAAAACCAAACAAAACTAATTTTGGATTTTAGGAAACACTTAATGCCAGTTAATATTCATGAAAAATGACTGTGGAGGTAACAGTAATAGATCTTTAGTATATTTAAGAAGTTAATACTTCAGCCGTTTTATCAGGGTCAGCAAATACAGTTTAAATACTGTATTGTATTATATTATTATTGTATAATCTGTCTGGTGAAAGCTTCTTAAAGCTTCTTATCGCTTCTTATTTCTTAGAGCATCGTTACTGGTGACGAGAAACGGATTCATCACTACGAGTCTGAGAGTAAACGTCAAGAGTATGGAACGGAAAACATCCTCAATCACCTACCGAGAAGTTGTTAAAAAGTCAACCATCAGCTGAAAAATTCATCAATGCTTACAGTTCTCTAAGTTCTCAAAGGCCGGTATTGGAACATTATCAGGAAAAAAGGTTCAATAATCAACAGCGAACATTACAGCGAGACGTTTACTGAAGAGCTGAAGCGTAAACTTCGGAGAGGCCTGCTATCCAAGGGCATATGAATTTCACCTGTTTGGGCCCCTGAGAGCAGCCCAACAAGGACTAGGATTCACTTTATCTTTACTAAGAGTTCATTAAAATAATTTCTACAGAGTGCACAACACAGCTCTTAAAAAAAAAAAAAAAAAAAAAAAAAAAAAAAGGAACACAACCTCACGTGTGAACAATCAACATGTGAACGGTGAGAACCTACAGCTTCGTTGGGAGAGATATTGTCTCCAGAACTCAGCTCGGTCACCAGCTCATCCGCGACCTCATTGTAAGAGGTTACGCCTTTCTTCTGGACCTTCTCACACACCTTCATGGAGAAATGTCTCAAGCCTTTGCCATTCTTGTCCCCTCTTCTACTGCCACGTCTGTAGGGGAGAAAAGTCACAAAGACGACGTGCTGATTCATTCATTCTGAGCAGATCTAGTTGTTATTTATACAAAGCAAATTGTCCTGCTTTTAGCACGGGCAGGAATTATGGTGTTATTTTTTCTTTTTGTTTTGTAATTTGGACTGAAAAACTGAGGAAACATGAAGGGTTTATTTGTAAAAAACAAAAACAAAAAAAAACAGATAAGTGCCATTCTTCAAAAATGTGACCTATATATGTGACAATATGACTATCATGTATAATTCTTGATCCTAAATCAGTTACCTTAAACTTAATCAAAACAACCAAATGCCAATTAAGATATAACCAAAATCTTCTATTACGGCAGAAGCAATTTTCTACCTCGATAACGATATATATCACAATATAGCAATTTGTATCTGAAAATGCATAAATAAAAATT
>JAQQZS010000010.1:14863189-14876613 GCA_030068045.1 Platyallabes tihoni | reverse complement strand
AATAGGGCTTCTGAGGAATACGCGGAAGGGGCGTATCCCATAGTGAGACACCGAAACGTATGCTTGAAAGAGAACTGGTATATAACTGTAAATATTGGTATCTGGCTCTCTGAAGCATCTATTTTTTGCACAATACATGTGAGCTACTTCCGTGATCGAACCAGAAGTAGAACTGTGGTCTGTTTGTATGTGCGGAAAATTTGTAACTGGAATGTTTGTAAGTCAGGAACTACCTGTACATAAAAAGTACCAGGGCTGGGAGAAGTTGGTACTGATACATCCCTAATAAGACCATATGGTGAGCTGATTAGCTAATAAATTCAGAAAGAACATGAATGCGAATTCCCTGAGATGGGACAACTCTATCTGGGACAACTATCCTTACCCGCACCAAGTGCCATCGCTTTCTGTGGCTGAACTCTCAGGGTGGGAGGGCATCTTTGAAGGGCTCAATGTTCGTATTTCTTACTCCAGATAATTCAGCAATCAACATGTGACTGGAGTGTAGACTTTCAGCTTCAATTCAATGAGAGACATTATGTCTGTGAAGCAGCACGAGTAGTAGTTTGGTAAGGATGTTTGGCTAGAGTCACTTGTACGGTGTGCAGCACAGGAAAAGTAATGGTAGACCAACATAGCAACATGGGGGGATACAATCCCAGAAAGCTGGAAGTTATCCTATACTCTAAAACGGAGCAAGTGGAAATATAAACTCATTACGTTTCTCAAGTTAAATGTCCACTGCCTCCATGGGTTATTCACCTCATCGTTTGTCTACACAGTACTGGTAAGATTTTAAAACTATTTTCACACCTGTTAATTACAGTCAGGTACCAGCGCAAAGCCAGTTCCACCAGTCGCAGTACGGTATGTGTTGGCAGAGCAAAAACTGGTTAAATAAACAAATAAAATTTGTTGATAGTAAATGGCATTCATAGGGCTGCGCCCTCGTGCCTACGACCGCACCACAACCATGCTAATATTCAGTACAACAGCACACCTTCTGCATTACAGCATATGGAAGACGCTCATGTCCCGTTGAGGGTTATGGGCCTTGCAGTGGCAATTTGGTGGTGGAGTCTGAAACTCAGCCCTTCTGATCAGTAGTTTAATGCCTTAAACACTTAGCTATTCCTGTCTCTAACATAGGGAACTTCTCATGTGATATTGCTTAATTATCTGATTTGACTCAAAAAGCTAAACAGATTTTAAAACGTAAAAAAAAAAAAAAAAAAAAGTATCCAAGTCACTGAAATGCTGTGTAAGTTGTGTTTGTTTAAACGTCATGTCATGTATGAAGCGAGAAGCTCCATACTCCAGTCTAACTCAACAGAGGAAGAAATTAGTCCCCTACTTACGAACGAGTTCCCCTCCAATTTGTTCTTAAGTCCGACAAAGTGAGTCTTATAAGCTTTTGACATTAATACAGTATAAATCATACCAATCCACTTGACTAAATCTGACCCATTTCCACACATTACATCTAAGGAAATAAATCTCAGTGAAATGAATGCAACAGTGTTGTCCCTGCGCCTGTAAATTGCGAGGGGAATCCCGGATGCCATTTTGTCTCTGAGCTGTTTTCCACTGTATTGGACTGTGAACTATTTAGCTGAGTTAGTATTAATCACCATCAGGACAGCTTTACAGGACGGCCATTTTCTATCATCGTGCTCCCGGACTGATTCACTGAAACCGGTGACGCTGACTCATTTCTCCCTCACGCCCCCCACCGCCACACGCAGAGACATGCAATATACCGGTCTTTAAACATTTTATACATTCACTTACAGACTTGCATACAAAATATTGTATATAATTATAAATACTTGTACCTGGTGGACTCAAGTGTCTATTTTATTTGTTTTGTACAATACACATGTGCTACTGTGATTGAACTGGTGGTAGAAACGCGTCCTTTCGTATCCGCTGAAATTCATAATTTAAATGTTCGTACGTTGGATACTACCTGTATCTTGGAAGTATGTGGTGGGAAATTTAAGCAGTTTTGATTGGTTAAGTGCTGAAATGTTTAAGGAATTCTTAAATTTCAGTCCTTTAACGCTTGTAACTTGACCTAGACGATTTGAAGGCGGGGGTTCATTTCATTTCATTAATGTGACTGCTATGATTGAGGGGACTCTCCTCTTACATCACGTAATGGGTTTACAGAGGAACCTTGGATTACGAGCATAATTCGTTCTGGAAGTGTGCTCGTATTTCAAAACACTTAAACCAAATCGAATTTTCCCATAAGAAATAATGGAAACTCTAATTTTTTGAATAAATACACAAAAATAATGAACACAAAATATAAAGTAATTTTTAACCTCCCTAACGAGACTTGCATTTGCTTTACTCGCACGCTGTACACACACGCATACAAACAATAAAATACGCTCTACGCACACACAAGTGGTCACACTGTTATAGTAAACAGTAGATGTTTGCACGGATGTTGATTATACCAGGGGGAGACGAGCACTAAGACCCAGCAGGGGAGACGATTACCCACAATTCCGCAGCACAAGAGAGAAAAACCGTTGACTCGGTTGTGATCACGTAGCGCTCGGCATCAAAACAAGAAGCGCATGCGTGATACATGATACTCAGTACTCGTAAACCAAGACTTGTTCGTTTTCCAAGTCAAAATTGATTTAAAAATCTTTGCTCGTCTTGTGGAACACTCGCAAACCGCGTTACTCGCAATCCGAGGTTTCACTGTATAAGCAATAAGAATGTGTTTTGAGATTAAAAAGAAAAAAAAAATCAAGAGGTATTTAACAACATTCAATTTATCGTTATACAAAATGATGCAGTGGTAGTCTCTCAGGATAATTCCCGGACTGATATAAAGTGCAGGAACAGATTTCATAATTCTTACAGTAAATCCCATATAACTAAAGTGAATGATAAACAGATACAACAATATGGATTTTGCTATTTGCCAAACAGCAGCTCAGTGACACACTACACATGTGGATCAGCTAACGTCAGTTTCCTCTTTTAGTCTTTTATGCTGCAATGATTTACATGGCGTTTCTCATTATCCTGACTGTCCCATGACACTTACATCTCTTGCCATCATGTTTGGCTCTTGCAGGGGCCGCAAGAGCGTCTTCTCCGCTGCACGTCTCTGCTTCTGGTCTGCTTTCCCTGTGGGGAAAGACAGACACTTCAGATCCTCCACATTTGCTTCATTACAGAACTGAAACTTTGCATTAGTTACACAACAACAAAAAATTCAGGAGAGGTAACCACACACACAAAACAAATGACATTTCCAACTATAACGTATTCCTACGCTCAGCCATAGAAATCAGTTTGATGTCCTATTCGCACAGGCTTAGTTTCACCTGAGGACATTGTGCGATTTGTAATAATTCTTAATAATATCTTTATCCTGTGCAAATCAGCCATGTCTGTAATTTGGAAAGTAAAAATTCCTTCACCGAACACAGAGGTCATACAATACTATTAGTCCCGTGCGAATCAGCATGTCTGTGATTTGGGGATTTCATATATAATTCATTTGAGGTTTCTATTTATCGTGCGACTTTTTAATCCATCTTCCAAGAAGAATGGAGGCTGCGTATTTTGGGTTCTGGGTCAATCGCTATACAATCAAACAACAGTACAATGTGCAGAAAGAGCAAAATCACAAATAGGGCTTTATTTGTATGAAATTTAATATAATTTGTAATACGTAACATAAATATAATACATGTAATATAACAAATGTAATATTTATTGCTATGAAAAACATCATATCCAGGAGATTTAAGTCAGTAATTTCAAATAAAATTTCAGGCTTCACTTATCTCATGCAAACGCACCACATGAAACTCAAATGTGTGTGTGTGTGTGTGTGAGGGGGGGGTTCTAAAATCACACAAGATCCCCAGGTAAAACTAATCCAGTGTGAATAGGACAAGAGAGAATTTATCTTTGTGACATGTTGCATTATCATGTGACCATAGAGGGATGGACATGGTCAGCAACGATGATCAGGAAGGCTGTGACATTTAAACGATGCTCAATTGATACTAAGGGGCGCAAAGTGGGCCAAGAAAATATCCCCCACACTATTACATCACCATCAGCAGCCTGGACCATTGATATGAGGAAGGGCGGATTCATGCTTTCATGTTGTTTACGACAAATTCTGACCAAATCCTGAAGTAGAAATCGATACTTCATTATGTTTAGTTGGTCTCTCTTTTGCAGCTATAACAGCTTCCGCTCTTCATGGAAGGCTGTCCACAAGATTTAGGAGTGTTTCTTGTGGGAATTCGTGTCCGTTCATTCTGTAGAGCATTTATGACGTCAGGCACTGATGTTGGACGAGAAGGCCCGGCTCGTGATCTCTGTTCCAGTTCATCCCAAAGGTGCTCAATGGGGTTGAGGTCAGGGTTCTGTGTTAGGGCCAGTAGAGTTCTTCCACACCAAACTCATTAAACCATGTTTTTATAGTCCTTGCTTTGTGCATGGGGATACGGTCATGTTCGGACATAAAGGGCCTTCCCTAAATAGTTACCACAAAGTTGGAAGCATGGCATTGTGCAAGATATCTGAATCATTAAGATTGACCTTCATTGGGGATAAAGGGTCTGATTGAAACACCTGAATTCAATAAGTAACTGTTTTGGACAAATACTTTTGTCCATATAATGTGTGTAATTAAATATATGCCATACATAAATATTTATCCAACAACAAAGATCTCACACACAACCAAAAATGCACCATCCGGGTACCTGACTAAACTAACCACATGTTTGTGTCTCTATTAGTGTTAAATCTGTATGTTTACTGAAGTATGTTGATTAAAATACAAACTTTTAACTTTTGAGCCTTTTTTTCGCTAATATTAGAAACCTCCAGCACGACAGACACGGCTGCTGTTTATAAAATAATGACCTGCTGTGCAGGAAAAGTTTTTCTAAATGAAACTATAAATCCCTTTCATAACAAAGACACCAGTTTACAGACTCACAAGAGTGAACTTTAGCGTTTTCTACCCTTAAAAGGGTTAACAAGCCTGAGAGCGAAGTGCTTGGCTAGCTCACAGGCCTGAGTGTGCTAACTGGAGCTAGCAGGCTACATTACTAGCTGGCTAACTCTAATTAACGTTAGCTAGGTTAGTCCTGAGGGCTGCGCGTGCTCCCTGTCGCTTACCTCAGCTATGTTTCCACACTTCGCGTCTTCATTATAAGTTTTTTTTTGTTGTTGTCTTTTGCTGCTACTTTAAAGCGCTTCAGCTGCTGGCTGATAGTGATGATGATGGTGATGAATGATAATGGTAGTGTGAGACAGGCTATAAGCTAGCTCGCTATGGAGGTTAGCTACTAGCCGAGCCACTACAAGCCCAGCTATATTGTTGAGTTAGCCATCAAACTAATCTTGGCGGTGTCCTACGGTGCTGCCTCGTGATTGGACACGCACGCCGTGACGTAATCACGGCGGTCGGCGCGCAGCCCCGCCCACACGCTGTTTTCAGTTTTTGGCGCGCCGCGTTGACGTTCGAGCCGCTCCGAGTGAGAGCGCGCGCGCGCACGCGCACACCAGAGTGTCCTGGTGTGTTTGCTGAAGCTTTTATTTAACAGCAGTTTTAACTCAAATCACAGATTAATATTAATGCACCCCTTCTGATGCTGCGTGTTATCGTTTCTATGGCAACAAACACACACACTCCATCTGATACTGTATCCATGCAGTTTCTATAGTAAAATCCAGTTACACCTTTTAATACTATTTGTAATATCTTTTCTATGGTAACAACCAGAGACTCATATCAATACTGCATGTTGTTGTTTCTACGGTAACAGCCAGAGGTTTGCTCTGATTGTGTGTTCTATTATTTGCATAATAACTTCCAGCTTCATTTTAGTATGCCGTTGTTTCTATAGTAACAGCTAGAGTTTTGCTCTGATTGTGTGGTTTATAGTTTCCATAGTAAAAGACAGAAGCGTTTTCGCCCAATGCTGTTGTTTCTGTAGTAACAGACAGACACTCTCATTTAAATATTGCATGTTATTGTTTCTGATTGTGTTTTATGATTTCTATAGTAACAGCCAGAATGATTTTTTAATCCTGTTGTTTCTATAGTAACAGTCAGAGACTCATTTTATAGTAATAGACGAATCTTAGGTGGCACGGTGGTGTAGTGGTTAGCACTGTCACCTTGCAACTCCAGGGTTTTTGGTTCGATTCCCGGCCAGGCTCGATTCCGGTCTCTGTGTGCATGGAGTTTGCATGGTCTCCCTGTGCTTGGTGAGTTTCCTCCCACAGCCCAAAGATATGCAGGTTAGGCCAATTGGTGTTCCCAAATTGCCTGGTGTGTGTGTGTGCCCTGCGATGGATTGGCACCCTGTCCAGGGTGTATCCCGCCTCGTGCCCTAAGTCCCCTGGGATAGGCTCCAGGACCCACGACCCTGAAGCGGTGTAGATGATGAGTGAGTGCGTCTATAGTAACATCCAGAGATTAATTTTAATACTACATGTTATTGTTTCTATTGTACCAGCCAGAGGTCTGCTCTGATAGTGTATTTGATCTAGATTAGAGGAGGATAGATAGATAGATAGAGTACTTTTATTAACTCAAGGGGAAATTGTAATGTTACAGCAGCCAGTTCACAGGTAATATAATAACATACAAGCAACAAGGTGTAGATGAATATAAAGAATAGGCTAAGATTAAAAAAAATCACAATGAGAAAAAGGATAAAGTTATTGAAAGAACTTTATGAAATTTTAGAAAAGACAAATACATAATTTTCAATAAATGTAGGCATTTGACAGATGCCCTTATCCAGAGAAACTTACATTTTTATCTCATAATACATCTGAACAGTTAAGGGCCTTGCTCAAGGGCCCAACAGGAGCAACTTGGTGGTCATGGGATTTGAACCCGGGACCTTCCAAATCAGGTCCAATGCCTTAACCACTGAGCTACCTCTGACCCAATAACATGGTGGCCATCTGTCAACAAATTTTCATATTCCCTTATTTAAAAAAAAATAAGCTGAGCTGCGAGCCACCAATTCACCGCTGTCTTCACAATTTTTTTTCAGAAGTGAATCTTTGTCTTCATAATCCTGCTTTCAGGGGACGAAACAGATGAAAATCTAATGGAGCAAGATCAGTGCATTGTCATGCAAGATCACAATGCCCTTGGATAGCAGTCCTCTGTGTCTTCAATAGGCATCTCACTGTAACAAACACTGTTTATTGTTGAATCTTCTAACTGATAAATGTTCCAATCCAGGCATTATTTCGCATGTGTTGTTTTGCCAGTCAGGGGAGTCAGGGCTCCATGAATCGAATCATTTATAGAATAGCATCGGAGACGGGGTTATGCTTAGGTTCCTCCCAAGGGGACCGAGATGTATCAATCTATTCCTAACAACAAATTACAAACAGGCAGCAATCCACATATGTACTAGTGATTAACTGATAAGCATCATTGATATGCTGAAGTTTTCTGTTACAAGATGTTTGCTCAGCATTTGAGAATGAGTCAGTGCTTTGTACACGTCAATAAGGTTTCTGCCCCCAGAGAGCCTGCAGGACAGAGGACTTTGCACCTTTTGGCCTTTCAGACAAAACAAGCATTGACAAGACTTTCTTTAAGTGTTGGTAACTTTAAAAAAAAAAAAAGGCTGGTGAGGGAGAGAACAATCATTTCTAATGTTTATAGCTGCTATAATATACTGTACGTAATAACCTGGCACATATTCTACAACATAAAACACAACTATAAAAAGATAAATAAAGTACCAAATATAGGTGATTAACAAATTAAAATGCCTATATTGTCAAAATGCGGTAGCATAAAATATATACTTTTTATACTGTAAATAGTTTGTGTGCCCTGCGATGGATTGGCACCCTGTCCAGGGTGTACCCTGCCTCATGCCCGAAGCTTCCTGGGATAGGCTCCAGGTCCCCCGCGACCCTGAATACAGGATAAAGCGGTATAGAAGATGAATACTGTAAATAAAAAGTTCTGCTTGTTATCACACCATGCAATTTTTCATCCCATATTTTTTATCTCATTGATTCAGCTCATTTATTGAGGCCCGTGCTCTTCTCATACCCTCATACGCAGAGCTGCTAGACTGTAGACGCTTGAAAAAATTTCATTTTGTAGTGTTGTGCTCCAGAGCGGAGAAGTCATGTTCTCCAGGATAGTTTAATGTGTTATTACCAATCATGCACATCACTGTACAACTAACATGCTATACTGTAACAGTGACTACCTGCATATGAAGATATAAATAAAAATCTGGGTTTAATGACTAGGGCCAACAGGTACACATTAATAGTGTATTTAATACAGAAAATAATTTTTATTCTGTAAACAGGGCATTGGTGGCTCAGTTATAGATTTCTAATCTGCCATGTGGAAGGACCATGTTCGATTCCCATCCAATACCCAAACCCAAGCCACCGGATGCAGTGCCGGTCCCAAGCCCGGATAAAATGGGAGGGTTGCATCAGGAAGGGTATCCGACATAAAACCAGTGCAAAAATGTGTGCGGATCGGATGAAAGTCGAATGGAACTCAACTTTTGCACTAGTCATAATTATACATTTTTTTAGAGTGCTGAAAATCCTCTAAAGTGCTGCACTGTATAGTAATGTAAACTTTATTGTTATAGAAAATTATGAGATAAGAAGCTTAAGAATTGTAAAGTATTCAGAGGAAACTTTCCAAAAATCAGGTCTCATTTTATTGATTCTTTCGTATATTGTTCATATGTGCATTTACACGAGCAATTGAATATTTGTAGAATTCCATACGAAAGTCAACCTTACTATGGGAAAAAAATGTGTTCTTATCAAACACTAAAACACCAAAATACTCACCAACTGCATTTGCTTAAACTGATAACAGTTTTTTTTTCATGTAAATTAAGCAGTCAAGTCCAATGATAAAAAAAAAAACACACAAAAAACACTCTCTTATCCTACAGTACACAGGGGTGCTTGAGGCCTGGAGCCTATCCCAGGGGCCTCGGGGCACTTAGCTGAGTTAACCCCTGAAAGAATGGCGATCTGTCGCAGATCAGTTAGCTTACTCCGCATGTCTGTGGACTGTGGGAGGAACCCGGAGAGTACCTGGAGGAAACTCTCAAGCATGGAGAGAACATGCAAACTCAACGCACACACAGACCCAAAGACAGGAATCAAAGTTAAAGGCTCAAGGCCGCAGCATGCCAAGAGGCACAATCATGATGAAAACTCTGAAGAAAAGAAAATGACAATTGACAGAGAAGAAATGAATAATTTCTGATTTAATCATTTCATATTTTTTAATTTTTATAATTACTATTGAAAATGTTTCATGTTAAAATTCACCATTCAAGCACATTCCTTATGTAGTTTGTAGAGGACAGATTCGGCCATGTCACAACTGTAACGTAAAACCTGTTATCACAGATTAACAAACCTGACCTCAGATTAGAGCTGTCTTAAAGGCTTTACATAAAGAGCATAAGTAGCAGGAACATCTCAATATCGAGAGTTTAAAGGAGACTATTGCATACTTTGGACACCTTCAGTATTGTTTTACAAGGTAGTAGGAAATAAAAATCAGGAAAGACCACTGAATTAAAAGGTGTCTGAACATTTCACAAAAGAAAAAACAATCTACGGTCTGCAAGTCACGCAAACATGATGCAGTCAGAACTATCAGAGCCCAGCCCTGGAATTATAGATGACAGATCGGTCAAGATAAAGACACACTATAATCATAGACAATAAACGGTGCAGCAAGTCATGAGTCATAAGTTCTTTTAATATGCATGGTTTCATATAGTTTTTACTCTGATTTCTACTACAGTACAGCGCATAGTTTAACAAGACAACATGGCCAGCTGCTTCATCTGAAAAGTGTTCATCTAGGCGTCCACGTTCCATAAAAATCATTTATAAGACTTTCATGAGAAGTTGAACCTCGGCCAATCACGGAATGTGTTCGGTGTTTTTCGCGTCACGTCTGCTTCTAAGTTGATTTCAGCCCGGAAAGCTGCTGACCTTTCTAACAGTCAATAGGAATGTGCAAACGTGTACACATGCAAAAAAAACAACAACAAAAAAAACACAAAAAATCTATTAAGATTTCAAAGGCTGGTGTAACTGGACAAACTGGTATCTACTTCGCCGCCAAAGTTTATTTGGTACGTCTGTTGACTTCAAGGCACGGTTAGGCTCTTCCTTATGTATACGAGCAGAACAGCCTTCAGCTTGGAAATTTACATGAATAAATACAGTTTAAATAAAGTTAACGCAATCAAGAGCTTAAAACACAGTAAGCTCAGAGTCATGACTATAAAAAATTCAAGTCTTGTGATCTTTTGCATCATTGCCTAAGTATGCTCCATGAATGAGGTTTTAAAATATGCTCATCGTTAGAAAGACAAACACCGCAGTCCCTTCGTCCCAGACGGGCTTGGAGCACAAAGACGATGTGTCAAAGCCAAAAGGTGCCCAACTCCTAAAGTACTAAGCTCCAAGTCAGAAAAGACCAAGTGTCCTCAAGCTGAGTGTGCATCAGGTGGACGGTTTCTTCTCAACCCGAGGAATACATTTAAGAGTCGCGGCTCTCCAAAGCACGGGTGCTAACAGCAGACTTAGCGTAGTGACGCTCAGTACGAGAAGATACACCTGCAGGAGAAAAAAAATGGTTTTAATTACGGTTCAGGAAGTTAGTAAGCATGGAACTAAACGTCTTCGAATGATACCAACTGTTTATGATCACTAAAGCACATTAACTCTAGTAAAGCTAAACTGCTTTTTTTGGACTTTCATCAACAACTGATTGTTACAACATCTCTATACGTTAAAGTTCAATACAAATCAGCATTAAAATGGTCTTTGTGGTGGTTCACCTCTCTCGAGATGATGCCAGCCCGGCGGGCTCGGCTGCCCAGGACAAAAGAGAACTCGCTGACTTGTGCCAGGCCAGCTGATACGATCCAGCGGATTTGTCGGTTTCCCAGGGGAAGGATTGCCGTCAGCACCAGCACTGCCAGGACAAACTTAGCAGGAAAATGAGGAATGAGAGAGAGAGAGAAAAAAATCTTTCCGACACATCTCAGAATGCAGAGATATCTTAAATAGCAGAAGTGTGTTGGACATTACCTTCATGATCACCACTGACAGAGTCAATACCAGTAGGATGGTTAACTCGTATAGAACAAATGTCGGGAAGACATGCAGCCCTGTAAGAAACCATACAAAAACATTTTCTTGAGAGGTAAAGAAGCTTTTTCCTCCTATTTGGAATACCTACAGCATGGAGAATTCTTTATTTGCTGGTTTTATCTTTAAAAAAGTGGTTAAATCACTGTAATTATTTGCTATACGGCCAAAACATTGTATTGGTGCGAAAAAGTGTATTTTCCATAATACTTCCTGCTCCTTATCTCTCTATACATGCTTTGTGTTTTTGGTAAATATACATACACATCTATACTTTTATCAGATAAAAAAAAAACAAAACACATTTGCTATACTGTATATAATTTCATGTCCTTTTATGTAAGTTTTAAAAATTCAAATCTTTCAAGCATCTTAACTTGTCATTCAGATGAAACTTAGATTTCACATGAAAAGACATAAACCTGAAAAAAGTGTATTATTCTAAAATACAGAATGGTTTAGATATTGCAGCATAAATTCAACATGGTTACGGACACTACAGATTTTTTTTGCGGAGGGGAAAATCTTAATATAGCACGGAATGCTTTAATTTAAGCAACAATATGCTTCTAGAGGCTTACACCGATTTTAATATCAATACTTATAAAGAAATATGAATGATTTCCTTTTTAAATTATTATTGTTTAAAATGAGACGCTGAAAAATGGCCATTTCAAGTTAGCAAATTGAAATTTTGAAAAGGGAAGCAAGATTGATCACTTCCATGTTGCATTGTAAACTTTAGAAATACAGTAGCTTCTTTGGCAGGCACATTTTCTGTATTATATGTAAAATTATAATTATAATGATATATAATAAAATAGAATTATATATGTAAAACGATTATTAATAATTATATGATTATATAATTATCTATTTATTATATAATTACATTTATTATATAATTATAAAACATTATACCACTTTTCAAGTGCAATTTCTGATTTAACCATATAATTTGTGCAATATCTGTATATTGAATTATGTTTAGTTTGCAACTATGGATTTACTATTTTTACCGTCTTACTGACTTTTTTTTTTCTCCTCCTTGTCTAATTTATTACTTTCCTCCTGGAAAACAACCGTAAGCAACTGTAACCAAGAATAAGCAGTTTCCCTCTGGGATTAATAAAGTTCTTTGAATCTTGAATCTCGAATAACATAAATATAATTATACAATCAGCACCAATACTGTGTTTTGGATGATAACAAGTGATAATTAGAATGAAATGGAACATATAACATACTGGAAGACTCAATAGACAAGTAGAAAGAGAAATATTAACCCACTCACCAATAGATGCAAAGAAGATAATTGCCAGGAAGTCTCTGATTGGCTCAATACAGCTCATTACCTCACTGGTAACCATGTGACCCTGTGAGGAGAGCAGCATTCCCGCGAGGAAACAGCCTAACTCCATGGAAACTTCCAGGAAATCTGTTATCTAAAAAAAAAAGTTATTGTATTGTTATATTCCCATAGCTCAAGTACACGTCTACAGCGATGGCATAAATGTGACCAGAACATGGCTGATGGATTCTGGATAACGAAGGCGGTGGTTTAAATGTATCTGTCTATTCCAACTGGTACATAATCAAAGCATCGTGTAACAACCCTTTTCTCAGACTAATGATGAACACTCACTGTCAGCATTAGGAATACAAAGGCTGCGGTTCCCAGCACAACGATCTCTTTGTTCCCTTTACTCTCGGCGTGGAGTTTTCGGTAGAATGGACCAATCAGATGAGACCTGAGCAGCCAGCAGATCAGCAGCACGACAGCGAAGGAGACGACCACCTGAGACAGCAGAACCAGTACACGCAATCCTCCAATCAGGGCACTGAAACAGAGAAGGAGAAACCAATTGAATGCTACCATACGGCCAGATATCCATCCATCCATCCATCTATATATCTAGCCATCCATTTATACACATATTATATACTATATATGTACGTATATACACTCACCTAAAGGATTATTAGGAACACCTAATACGGTGTTTGACCCCCTTTCGCGTTCAGAACTGCCTTAATTCTACGTGGCATTGATTCAACAAGGTGCTGAAAGCATTCTTTAGAAATGTTGACCCATATTGATAGGATAGCATCTTGCAGTTGATGGAGATTTGTGAGATACACATCCAGGGCACGAAGCTCCCATTCCACCACATCCCAAAGATGCTCTATTGGGTTGAGATCTGGTGACTGTGGAG
>JAQQZS010000010.1:14839467-14849996 GCA_030068045.1 Platyallabes tihoni | reverse complement strand
GTATAAGCATTTCACTGCATATCATGACTGTGTATGTGACAAATTAAATTTGAATTTGAATAGATAGATAGATAGATAGATAGATAGATAGATAGATAGATAGATAGATGTACTCAGCCTGAAATGTACAGTTCAGCATTTACAATAAGTCAGTAGTGTATTATTACAATAAACAGAGTGTATATACTATCAATGCGAATATTGGGTTTGTGCAACTTATAAGGTGCAGTAATAAATGCAATAAATATCATATAAATTCAGGAACTACAGAATAGATAATACTATAAGGTAGAAAAGGTGATATAAGCAGGAATATAGGCAGACAATGAGTAGAATTCACCGGGATATACTGTATGTGTTTAATATATATAAAATGAATCGCATCAACAGGGTCGATGGTTCGATTCCCACCTTGTGTCTGTGTGCACGGAGTTTGCATGTTCTCCCCGTGCTTGGTGGGTTTCCTCCCATAGTCTAAAGACATGCAGGTTAGTCTAATTGTGAGTGGATGTGTGTGCCCTGCATTGGATGGGAACCCAATTTAGGGTGTACCCTGCCTTGTATCCTAAATCTCCTGGGATAGGCTCCAGGCACCTGGGACCCTATATACAGCATGTAAGCCATAATTAAAAGAAATAAACACTTAAAATGCATCAATCTGTGTGTAATGAATCTACACTATATAAAGGTTTTTGAATTGAATTACTGAAATAAATCAACTTTTCTATAATTTATTGAGATGCACCTGAACGTATGAACGTATATAAACATTACATAACATGGCAATGCAGTGAGTGTATATGCAGTAACTAAATAGATAATGGATAGATAATAGAAACTACATGGAGGAAGACGGTATGGAAGAGGAGGAATCTTATCTTATAAAGCAGGTAATATATACACTGGAAAAGAACAATGCCAGTTTATTTGTACAATGTATATAAACATAAGTTGTATACAGTTTTATGTATTGTATGTGAAAATGGGGGAAAAGGTACACAGTAAGTTATGAGATGTATTACAGTTTAACAAGGTGTCAGTTGTTTAAGTGGTTTAATGGTGTAGTGTAGAGTTAAGTGATGTGTAAGCAGTGTGATGGTTGTGGAAGAAAAGAATCTGAATGTTCTTTTTAAAGGAGTTCAAAAACTTTGTGATTTGGCTGAGAGGAGTCTCTGGTGAAGCTGTTTGCATATTTTACTTGTAAAAAAAAAAAAACATTTAACGCAACATACAAACGCATCCTTTCTTTTGTACACTTGGTAAAAGTTATTAACAGCCCAGTGTTGGAATCCAAAGGACAGGAGATGCTTTAGGTTTAATAAACCCGCGGGAGCGCTTGAACGCAGCACAAGAGGAGGTTGGCTTGTGTGGCTACACGTCAGTGTTTCTCTCATTCCCACAGGTAGGTTAGATTCTCTGTTTCCCAATGACAAACCCGTGCTGTGTGAACTTAAACATAAATTCATAAAAACCAAAGATCATTCAGGCTTAGCTTTAATATCTCGAGAACATCCGCCAAGCTAACAAGCGACACAGAGTGTGTTTGTGTCTGAGATTTAACTCAGAGTTTAACTTAAGGGAGTCGACTCATGCTAACGCAGCGCGCTAGCATTTTACGAAGATCCAAGAGAGCAGGTGCTGATTTTACTCCAAAAGTTTTTTTTTCAGACGTACTGGTGTTTAAAAAAAAAGAAAGAAAATTGTCGCGTGACGTCATTTTTGGAAACGCGCATGCGAGTCAGTTAGTAATACGTTAATAACTTAACGTTAGTTAGGGAAATTATTTCAAACCTAACCGAATGATTGACAGAAGAGCATTGTGGGTAAGGTAGTTTTTCAGCTCTGGTTACTCAGCTATTATTATTATTATTAACAGCTGTTTATTATTTTATTATTAGAATTAAAATTAATTCTAAAATTACACCCCTTATAGAATTACAGAATTAATGTAAACGATCAGTATTTAATTTAACCCGGATTCTTAAACCTGTTGTTGGACGTAAAAACAACAACAACAAAAAAGAAATATTTTTTTATCGTGCATGTGTTTAAATATATTAAATTATTATTAATTATAAAGTTAGGAATTTTGAGGAAAATTTAAATTGACGACAGACTAATAAACAAACAATAAACAGCTAAACAAATAAATAAACAACGCTCATAAACCTCACTCCTGACGTCATCGCTACGTTCTCTGGCGCAGGCCCGGCAGAGTCCCGCGCATGCGCACTGCGCGCTGTTGCCTATCAAGTTGGTCAAACAGCGGGGAGATAAAAATGGTAGGTGAAGATGGAAAAGGAAAATAGCGACAAACACAAACTTTATATCCAGACAGAGAGAGGGGGATAGAGGGAGAAAGAGGTGTAGTAATATTATTCTACATACCCGGATTAGACGAGGGTTTATATTTAAGGGAGTTGTCCTCTCTCTCTCTCTCTCTGTGTGTGTGTGTGTGTGTGTGTGAGTGAGGACAGTTTGTTGGTATTGTGAAGGCTGACAGCATGCACTTGTTCCTCCTGTACAGAGCTAGTCCTGTGTGTGTGTGTGTGTGTGTGTGTGTGTGGTAGTGAACCTGAGTAGGTCGGTGGATCACCAGATCATCAACCTTCCTCACATCACCTGTCCTGGTTGATCTGCATCCTGCATTTATCCTGAGCATCACAACACTGAAGTGTGTCTGATGATGATGATGTGGAGGAGGAGGAGGAGGATGAAGGACAGTCAAAACTGTATATACCGTTCCTTTTGTCTTGTTTTTAAAAGTATACACCAATACCACTTTTCTCATTCAGACTCTGATCTGATAGTTCACATGAAGAGATCGGTGTGTTTGTAGTTTTGCATCAGCGGTGGAACGGTGGCTTAATGGTTATTTAACGCTGTCGCCTTTTACCTCCAGGTTCCGGGTTCGATTCCCTCCTTGGTTCTCTGTGCATTCCTTCCGTGCTTGAAACTCCGGTTTCCTCCCACAAAGACATGCAGATTAGGTTGATTGGCATTCCCGAATGAGCATGCGAGTGTGTGTATGTGTTTGGCCTGCGATGGCTTGACACCCTTTCCAGGGTGTACACTGCCTTGTGCCCTAAGTCTCCAGGGATAGGCTCCTGCAGTATACTGTAGCTGGTAAATGAGTGAGTATGTTCTGTGTTTGTTGTTGTTGTCTTTTGGCTGCTCCCCACTGCAGACCACGTGATCCACACTGTTTTTTTTTTGTCGGATGTTCTTCGTGATGCAACCCTCCTATTTTATCTGGGCTTGAGATCAGCACTGCATGGGGTTCGGGCATTGGGTGGGAATTGAACCCAGGCCTTCTACAATGCCTGGCTCGGTACTGTTAAAGGGGGGAGAGAATCTTTCAGTTTACTTGTTAATGTGTCATTGTTCAGCAGAGTGGTTTCAGTGATCAACAAGCCAGAGTTGAACACTAAAACTATGAATATCTAGAGTCCATTAAACGTCCCAGGTGTTTATTATGAGGTAGAATTGATCCTCTATTTGTGTGTGTTTATGCCACAGCATAAGCTGAAATCATCGCAGAAAGAGAAGGTCCGTCAGTTCATGTCCTTCACCCAGGCCGGCGAGAGGACAGCCGTCTACTGCCTTACACAGAATGACTGGAAACTAGAAGTGGCAACAGACAACTACTTCCAGAACCCTGATCTCTACTATAAGGAATCCATGAAAACCACGGTGGACCGCAAGAAGCTGGAGCAGCTCTATAACCGGTACAAAGGTAAATCAGGAGATCATGTAAGTCCGCAGATTTGATTAGAAATTATTAGTTTTTTTTGAAAATGTGTTCCTTCCTTAATCCTTTCCTTTAATCAGCCTTTTGTAGATTTCGAAACATTATGGTTATGTTTTATTTCTACTCTAGCCTCAAACATGTCAAACTCTAACCTCAAGTCTGAGTTTGTAACTCCCTGATTAAGCACTTTTACACACTCTGGAAATTTATATATAATATATTTGATTACATCCGTGGCATCTTTTTCATAAGCTTATGCAGTGTCGCAACGTTTATTTCCATCCAGAGTTACATTAATTTCTCTTCAAGATCTTGTACAGGTAGCCCCAGACTTATGAACATTCGAGTTACGAATTTCCGCAGATACGAACAGACTGTAGACGTGAGCTACAAATCACGGAAGTAGCTCGCGTATCTTGTACAATAAATAGACGCTGCAGTGCACCAGATACCAATATTTACAATTATATACAATATTTTCAGTGTGTAAGTAAATGTATAAAATGTCTAAAGTTTGTTATATTGTATGCGTGTGTGTGTGTGCTGGGGTGCGGGAGAAATGAGTCGGCCTCACTTGATTTAATGAATCAGTTTGAGAGGCTGTCCTGATGGTACATAATCCTAATTTCAGAAAATCCTAAACAAAACAGAGTTCACAGTTCTATACACTGGAAAACGGCTCTGAGATAAAATATCCAAGGTTCCCCATGCGATTTAAAGGTGCAGAGGCAACTCTCTTATATTTCACTGTGAGATTAATCTCCTTAGGCATGGTTATGGTTTTTGGCCAAGTGATGGCAGTGTGGGGAAAGGGGACAGAGATTACGTCAAGTGGATTGGTATGCTTTACATTGTATATTTGTGTCAAAGTCTTATAATACTCACTTTGTTGGACTTAAGAACAAATCCGACTTACGAACATGCTCCCAGAATGGAATTTGTTCATAAGTAGGGGACTACCTGTATTGATGATGGTAAAGAATATGGAATATGGAATATTGGAATATGAATAATTGGAATATGCCGGTGTCATAAGGGAATAAAACATCCATTGATGGAAAAACCTGGGCGTTCAGTACATTCTGGTCTTCAGCTGATCTCATTTTTGGTCACATGATGTACCTGATCCTAGAACAGACCAACAGAAATGAACACCGATCATAACACTGGTGCATCGCTTCATCTGCCTCTCTCTGGAACAGAGTAAATCGGACCACATGACCTTTCCTCCAAAGCTCCTCTGTCCATTGTTTATGGTCCCTAGAAAGGTTGAAGCCTGTTTTTAAATTATTCTCACTAATAAGTGGTTTTCTTAAGGCTCCACAGCAGTTTAGTCCCAATCCCTTGAGTTCTTACTTTCATTATTAAACATAGCCTTGAGGTTTTTTCTTTTTTAATAATTTGATTTCACTAAGTGTTCAGTAAACATTCAGAATGTTTTTCCGAGTACATTTCTTCCTCGAACATGAAGGTTCATCGCTATCCTTCCAGGTTTTAATAAGGTTATTAACCCAATTTTAGTATTTTCAGCATCTCGGGTAAGCTGTCTCCTCAGTTGCTTGATTCTGGACAATAATTTGACCCTTCTGAAACAAAGTCTTTGCCATGACCACAGGATGCACTACCACTCTTGTATTTGGGATCACTTTCTAACTCCTGGTTTTTATTTCTTTCTACACTGTAAAACAATGCTGAAGGCGTCCAAAATATGCAATAATCATCTTTGAACAGTTAATAAGATATATCTGCTACTCATGATCTGTAAATCCTTCATAACAACTCTAATCTGAGGTGCGTTTATTAATTGGTGATTCCTGAGGCTGGTAACTTTAAATGAACTTCTCTGCAGCAGAGGTAAGGTTTGGTCTTGCCTTTCTGTAAAGGTCTTCATGAGAGACAGTTTCATCATGGAGCTTGATGGGTTTTGCAAATGTACTTGATAATACTGTTCTTACAAGAACTGTTACAGAAAGGCTGACCTCCATATCCTAAAATAACAACTGACTGTAGTTGTTGTTACATAATTACCCAATTCCATGTGTGTTATTTCATAGTTATGAAATCCCCAGTATTGTTGTAGAAAATAAATCACTAAACTAAAAAACAAAGAAATTTGCAAGTGATCCCAATCTTTTGAGCAGTAGTGTATGTCTTCTGACATGGTTGTTTAGGAAACAAGGAGAATTATTTATTTATTATTTGCTCATAATGAACAATAGGCATTTTCTGATTTATTTTTTTATTTTTATTTTTTTCTCGACAGATCCTCAGGATGAGAATAAAATCGGCATCGACGGCATCCAGCAGTTCTGTGATGACCTCACGCTGGATCCAGCCAGCATGAGCATCCTGGTGGTGGCCTGGAAGTTTCGGGCAGCGACGCAGTGCGAATTCAGCCGGAAAGAGTTCCTGGATGGGATGACCGAGTTGGGGTAAGACTTTTCTAAAAACCTTCACGGTCCTTATCGTAATGCTACGTCATTTGCTACATCTGCAGTGATGTTGCTGGTGTGTCTTTATACTGTAGATGTGACAGTCCTGAGAAACTGAAGGCCATCTTACCCAGGTTAGAACAGGAGCTCAAAGACCCTGGGAAGTTTAAGGACTTTTACCAGTTTACCTTCAATTTCGCCAAGAATCCCGGCCAGAAAGGATTAGGTAAGCGTCCGGCAATGGACACCCTCATCACAGGTACAAGGAGATTTCACAATAATGTGTTAATCCAATTAATACCTCATGCCTGAAACAGTGGTGCATTTATACTGTAAGTTCTGAAACATGTACATTTTTAAGTTTATAATTCTAAAGTCAGTTATTAATTAAAAAATACTGTAGATGGTTAAATGACATCATTGGGTTTTTTTTTTTTCCTTTTTAACCTCTCACACTCTCTCAACCTAAGATTGTGGCCTGACATGGTGCACTTAATACCCAACATCCAGAGCCACGGCTGGGCAGTTAATCTAAAATGAATTGAAACCGCATCCAAAACCTCAAATCGACAATAATATTCAATTCAGTTTGATTTATATAGCACTTTTAACAGTGCTCATTGTCACACAGCAGCTTTGCAGAATAAAAAGAATATTAGGGAAATGAGTTTAAAATGTGTGAGGAAATGTATATGAAATATAATGATCAGATTGTCTCTGATGAGCAAGCCGAGGGCGACGGTGGCAAAGAAAAACAGGAAGGAACCTTGAGAGGAACCAGACTCAACAAGGGAACCCATCCTCTTTTGGGTGATATCAGATAGCAGGGATTGTTTTTGCAGTCATACTGTGTGTGTTATTACGTTCAGTATAACAAGAGATGTGTTTAAGTTAATATGGAGTCCAGGTTTGTTATTGGAAGTGTGGGTAAAAAACTTTTTAGGAATTTATTAAGTCACAAGAGTTGTCTGTATCCACCGGGTCCAAGACCATCTTCATGGTAAAGTCGAACCGTCCCCAGTTACCACGCGCATCCTGAGCAGACCTCACAGGGCTCAGGATGAGTCAGACAGGTCCGGAGGGAAAAGGGATCTGGATCACTGTGAGCTCAGAAGTGCCACGTGTAGCTCGACAGAGAGAGAGGGGTCACAGTCACATGTATAAGGTCAATGTATATTTAGCGCAGACTGCACCAGGGACTCAGGCAGGACTAACTATGATGGCATAACTAAAATAGAGAGCCGGAAGGAAGGACAGACATGAGGGCTTCCTGGGATGTAAAGCAACCAGTCACATCGCCATCAACGAACCTGAGTGATCAATGATGGTGGAGAAAACACACACATCGACACATACCAGGTCACTATAATACACTACGTCCATCAGTCCCCCAGATCTACACCTTTACCTACAGTAATAATACAAATTTATTTTACAAAAATGCTTGGCTAAATGAATAGGTTAATTTTTCTATTATGAGCAAGCTTGTCAACTAGTAAGGATCGGTAAGCTAACGTTGGATTACACCTGGGTTGTCGAGGTTCCTATTACATGCAAAACAAACCTTATCACTTAATAATTTGTAAATGGTTACATTTAATCAAGAACTAAAGGAGTTTCCTGTTCACTATCCCCTTGGGCTTGCTAATTAAAGATAAATATATAAATGTTAATTTCTGTAAAGTTGTTTTGTAAATTTGTGCATTGTTAAAAGTGCTGTAGGAATTAAATTGAACTGAACTATGTTATATTTAATAGGTCACTTTTGCAAGAGCATACATTTCTCAAGGCTCTTTCTAGTGGAGAACTCCTTTCTTTACCGAAGCTTTGGTGCACCTCTTAGTTTTTTCCCAATTTGGTTTCCTGGCTTTTTCCTGGCATAGACGTGATGATACAGCTCGTCAGTTTGCAATGACTCTCCCTCCTAATTGGTGCTTTACAGTAGGGCACTGTCTGAGCGATCACTGTTACTTCTCTCCTGTACTCCACTTTCTCCTCACCATCCTGTCTGTCTGTTGCTCAGACTTAGAGATGGCTGTGGCCTACTGGAACCTGGTCCTGACGGGCCGCTTCAAGTTTCTGGACCTCTGGAACACGTTTCTGCTGGTATGAAGATATTTTTCAAAAAGTGTCGTGAACATAGAAGCAATTAAATAATGCCGCGAAAAAAAAGTATTTGCCCCTTCCCACTTTCTTTTATTTTTTGAATATTTGATCGAGATCATCAAACTAATTTTAATATTGCACAATGATAACCCTAGTAAATACAAATGCATTATTTTTGTAAGGGAAAAAAAACTGTACAAACCTACCTGTCCTTATGTGGGGGAAAAAAAGTAATTGCCCCCTCCTTGCTAAATCATGAATAAACTGTGATTTTTTTTTTGGAAAGCTGAGGTAAATTTCACTTCCCAAACCTAGGCCTGTTTTCTGCCAGACCTGTTGACCTGACTCATCCAGGAGCTTATAAAAGAACCCAGAACAACATCTAATGAACTGCAGGCCTCAATTACCAGGTCAGTGTTTATGATTCAACAATAAGAAAGATAGATAGACTGGGGCAAAAAATGGCATCCATGGGAGATTTTCAAGGCGAAAGAAACTGCTGACCAAAAAGAACACATAGGCTTTTGCCAAAAAACATCTTGATTATCTCCAAGACTTTTGGGCAAATATTCATATTCATATTCAAATATTTATAACACAGCATTTCATTAAAAGAATAAACATCATACCAACAGTCAAATACTGTATGGTGGTGCAGCTTCAGGACCTGGACGACTTATTTGATGGAACCATGAATTCTGCGCTCTACCAGAAAATCCTGAAAGTCCAGCCATCAGGTTGTGACCTCAAGCTCAAGCACACTTGGTTTATTCAGCTGGACAAGGATCTGAAACACACCAGCAAGTCCACCTCTGACTCAAAAACCTCTGGAAAAAAAAAAACTAAGGTATTGGCATGGAGTAGGTAAAGTGGGGACTTAAATCCGATCGAGATCCTTTTTAAACAAGTCATTTATACTCAAAAACCCTCCTATGTGGCTGAATTAAATTAATTCTGCAAAGAAGAGTGGGCCAAAATTCCTCCACAGCGAAAAAGTCAGTGAAAGACTCATTACCAGTTATCGCAAACACTTGCTTGCAGTTCTTGCTGCCGAGGGTGGAACAACTAGTTATTAGGTTATGGGGGAAGGATTACTTTTTCACACTGGGCCAGACAGGATTGTGTAGCGTTTTTCCTTTAATAAATGAAAGCATAATTTAAAATCTGCATTTTGTATTTACTCAGGTTATCTTTGTGTAATATTAAAATTTGTTTGATGATCTCAATAATTTAAGTTCATGGCACTTCAAGTGGTTTGATAACAATACGTTTGTAAGTGAAAGAAATTTATGGGCAAGTTTTACTAATAACAATGAAACAGTGTAGAGTGATGAAGTATACAAATTAGACACAAAGTTATACAAAAACACAGCTGGATTAGATTGTAAACTGAGCGATGAAACTGATGTTGATGTTATATTATATTTTTTCTGTTCTCTGAAGGAGCATCACAAGCGATCTATCCCGAAAGACACGTGGAATCTTCTTTTAGACTTCGGAAACATGATCGCCGATGATATGTCGAACTATGACGAGGAAGGTGAGCTGGGTCGTGTACAGACGTACACAAAGACTTGTTTACCAAAAAGGAAATCAGATCTACAGTATGAGGGAATTGTTTAGTCATAATTAGTTAAGTCAAAATGATTTATAAGAAATTAAACTCAGGCTTATATTAGTTTCTAAGTAAAATGTGCCCATTATTGCCACTGTTCCATTTATCAAGACTCAAGTATCAATCCAGATCCAGGAGCAGTGGTGGCTTCATGGGAAGGTCGGGGGTTCTACCCCCACCACCAGTAATATCTATCTCTATCTTGGCTGATCTTCTGACTCCAGCTTTCTAACTGGGGAAACAATTATTTCACTGTACTGTAAGGTACATGTGACAAATGATTTAATCTGACTCTAGATCCTCCACAGATTCTAGAACCCGTCTCTCCTCTTCAGCTCACCTCACACTTTTTTAGTGTAGTTTAAACTCGGGTAACTGGAAAGTCAAAAATGAAATCCTTGAAGCATACATCTATAGATATGGACATGGCGCCCCATCCGAAAGTATTGGAACGGCAAGGCCAATTCTCTCTTCTTTTTTTTCTTTTTTTTTTTCTTGGGTACCCCATGTGCCACAGGGGTGGTTCCGGCCCCTCAGGTTATGGCTCAGCAGGCTCAAAGAGTCTACAGGCTTGGGCTCCTTGCTTGACCGGTGTGTATTTCATGTCCCTCCAACAACCCCCCCC
>JAQQZS010000010.1:14814650-14831004 GCA_030068045.1 Platyallabes tihoni | reverse complement strand
TGTAATTACTTAATTCCATATGTGTTATTTTATAGTTTTGAAATCCCCAGTATTGTTGTAGAATGTAGAAAATAAATAAAGCAAAGAAATTTGCAAGTGTTCTAAAACTTTTGAACGGTAGTGTATATATATATATATATATATATATATATATATAAAATCAGGATATTAATAAAATCGTGATACAGATTAGCAAAGCAAATCGTATAATATATATTGTATAAAAGATATAACACTGTGTAATATAATAATATCGTATAAACTGTTCCCTGGTGATTCCTCTCCCTATTGTTCAGCATTATCGTATGACTCTCATGACTTTTAATCATTAATGAACTTATTATTTATGGATTATTATTATTATTATTATTATACCCTATTAATGACTGGATGCTTTAGTGGATCAATTACTACAACGACATGAATTCAAATACACTTAAAATGCCTGTTAATGAGGTTTAGAACTGAACAGAACTGAACAATGAAAGCCACAACACTCCCTTCATGCGCAGGCTTTTTGGGATCTCTTTGCACTGCCCTCTTCGCCTCGTACGCAATCCAAGGCAAGCCGGTGGTGACCTGGGGCCGTGATCTTATGCAGGTGATCCCCAAGGCTGAAGAATACTGTAGAAAGACTATACGCCACATGGCAGGTGAGAAGCCCTTAGAACAATGCATGTGAAAAAATGTACACTCAGTAATATATTTTAAGTATATAACCTGTTATGCATCAGGATATGTAAGTTATGTAAGAGTATGCATACCTTTGGACAAAAATTCTTATAAACATCTGGTCACTTTAATAGGAATGCCTGTACATGATACAGTCTGCTACTATAACCGATCTTTCTCAAGGTTCAGCACGTTGTGTGATGTTTTAATGATATTTCTGTTTGGATCTCTGTGTGAATGAATGATGAGAAAGTGCAGGTGTCCCTATTAAAGTGTACATTCGAACTCCCTGCAAGTACTGCAGAGAGATCATATTTTGTTGACACTGTGTAATCCTATAGGGGGCAACGTTCCTAAACCCTGCTGTCTGTCTGAATAACCTCCGTTTTCAGAGTACCACGAGAAATGGTTTTACTTTGAAGCCAAGTGGCAGTTCTATCTACAGGAGAGAGAGATTGAGGAGGACGGACAGAACAAGCCTCTTTTCCCTGATTCATATGATGCAGATATGACAGATAAGGTTAGACCTAATCAGTTTTAATTGCATCCTGATTTACTTTAATTCGCAATATTTTATCCACCATTTATCATTGAATCTACTGTACAAGCACATCCTTTCAGGTTTCCAAAGTTGGAATTGACAAATGGGTGGTGTGGGATCTGTTAGGTCGGTCCATCCAGTTGAATTTAATAAAAGTAATATAAACCGGTTTTATGTGGGTGTATTTAACAATTGTGATTCAGTCCACACACACCCATGGGCAAAGCAGCTGGAAAACAAAAAGCTGTACATACCACTCGTACACAATAATCACACTACTGGAAGCAGTGGGTGTGGCCTCATGGTGCAGCGAGTACTTTGAGCTCCTAGTTTGACCCTGAGCTCAGGTTACTGTCTATGTGGAGTTATACATGGTCTAACTCTTTGGGTTTATTGTTCCTGAGATCCACAATGACTCTGATGAGATGAGTGAAATGACCAACTAACTAAGATTAATAGATTTCTTATGTAGTTCCCTGACCTCCCTCCAAGCCATTTCCACATGTTTGGGCCATTAAAGGAGTTCCTGGGGGGCCAGCGTTTCAGATGTGAGACATCCAGTCCGATCAGAGAGCCGGTGAACTGAGAAAACTACCTTGCTGATATCCAAGCACTAGTGAAGCAACTAGGTAAAAAATAAAGGGAGTTTCTACTCTACTACTGTATGTTCTGTTATTCTGCACAATCAAAATCCCGGTTTGACTCGAACGCCTTTTAGATTAGACCTACTCTATTCTTACACTCAAGTATTAACTTTTAGCAACTGTTAGTTTTAAATGTAATATAATTAGTTGTCTCTCTCTCTCTCTCTCTCTCAGGTGTATAAGAGCTGGAGCTCAGAAGGCCGAGGAGGGCACAGGGGCCACGATGCACCTATGATTGCCTACGATGCTCTGCTGGCTGCCGGCTCAGACTGGGGCGAGCTGTGCAAGCGGGCCATGTTTCACGGAGGTAAAGTTTCAATATTAACCCAAACCTAAGCTTTTATGTATGTACCTATTTAGATAAATATGGTAGACTAATACAATTATACAAGTATAAATCACTCAATCTCGACTGCACTGTTCCAGGAGAGAGCAGCGCTACAGGTCTGATTGCTGGCTGTCTCTACGGCCTGCTTTACGGACTGACCCAAGTGCCCTCAGGACTGTACCAAAACCTGGACAAGAGGGAGAAGCTGGAAGAGCTTGGAGACAAACTGTACAACATGGCAGCTGTAGAATAGTATATAGAGAAATAACACGCTGCACCTCACCTCCTTGTTCACACAGGAAGTTCACATGGTTCATGAGCTGCACAGCTACAGCTACACACCCCTCCTGTAGCTCTTCTCAGCATTCTATTTATTACCCTCTGACACCATGCTTTGTCAGTTTACAGGCTTCTACTGTGAATTAAGTCAAGAATTAAGTCAAGGCTTGGAATAACCAGAAAAACTGCAAATTTCTATCAAGATGATAAACAAATTATTATCGATTCCATATTAAAGTATGTGTAAAAACAAAAAAAAAATGTGTGAGTGTTTGCTCCAAAAAATGACTTTCATATAGTTTGGGCAGAGGGTTTGGCAATTAAGGATGTCTGGTCAAATTATAGTGTAAAGTACTCTGTGTGTGTTTTGGGGCATTTATGTAAATTAAAGTACCCAAAAACCAACCTTGCTTTGGAAGAATTTGCTTTCTTACCAGAATTATATTATGTAAATTCAGAATTATAAGAAATATCTTGCAACTACACAAACAGTATCCTCTAAACTTTCACACTACATGATGTGATTTTGTTTGGGCATTGGCACAATATAATATAATGCTTTTGAATATCTGATATTACACAATTTTTTTTTAAATATTTCCCCCCAAAATGTCTAAAATGATGTCTAAAAAACTTCCCCACTCTAAATCTTCTCTAGCCCTGTTATGTCCCTGCTTTAAACCTAACCCTTATTCATCTCCAGTGCACAAAGCAGCTATACAGCAGAGTGTCTAGTTCTTGAGAGTAACCCAATCCCAGTTCCTCCCTTAGTTTTTGCTATGTGGAGGCCTCTGTCCAAAAAAAAAAAAGCTTTACAGATGGTCTATTGAGGATCTCTGAAGGACTCTTTTATTTCATACAGAGAAGAACAGGAAAGGCCTCTAGAAGTCATTGCTCCACACAGCACCATAGCAGTAAATGGAAGAAGGTTTAAACAGCTAATCCTTGAATGCTCAACCATTCCGGTGGTCCGTGAGAACCTAGAAACTCTACTGCAGAATGTAACTCAGGAGTTGCTGAAGCAGTGTCCGGATACCCAGTTGAAAAACATCCCCATGAGTAGGAATATGAAGAAACCTACCACCTTTCAGGTGCAAGTTTTTGTTAGCCACTCCAAAGCCAGCTGTAACCCATAGGAGGGAAATGGGCTCTTGGAATATAAGAACAGTCCACAGGCTCAACAATTTGGACCAACCTATTAGTGATCCAGGTCAAGAGGTTAAGGGAGGGTGGTTCAGGGTTCGAGAGATGATTGCCAAGTTTGCAACTGTTAAGCAAAATGAAAATCACAACCCTAAGACTGGAGACTTGGTCAGACAAATTACCAAGGTTTCTGTTTTATCTGATGTGATGAAGAGGCTTGAGGATCTGTCAACCCTGCAAAAACGAAGCGATTTAATTATAAGAAGTATAATATATGAAGCAAGACTGTGCTCATCAATCTAACCCAATTGGAATGAAGAAAGTGTGTAAACAAAAGAAAGTGCAAACTTTATTCTTTATTGATAAGCAAGAGAGACGGGTCCCAGGTAAATATACTAGCTCCAAGACACACAGGAGAAGTTGTGAACAGAAAGGTTCTTTAGCAATATTAAAGGGCTCACTGTGCAGCTTACTCGAGGCTGAACGAAACCTTACCTCTGCCTAAGCAGACATTGAGGTTTGGAAGAGTAAATATGATTTCCTTAAGTGCTTTGTTGGTGGATTCCCAATTTGAGTCCCAATTTTGCAATTTGAGAGAACCCACAGAAGTTACCACAGTCTTACCACACTCTGATATTTGGGAACTGGCCTACAGTATACAACAAAAGAGAGTTTGAAACATTTCTACCAAAACCAGCATTTCCTGGTACTACGACTTTGAAAAATGGTGCAGATGTGCTATTCTTTGACCATGCAGGATTACAAACCATGAAGCCATTGGCCTCTGAGATTGAGATGCAGCAGGAGATCCTTTAAAATGGTACAGCAGAATTTGCACAAGATATAACGATGGAGTTGTGAAAAAGATACCCTTATGACAGGACCTAAGTAAGAACCATCGTGCATCTCCGATCTTACGAAGATCCAGTGGATCATATTCACCAGAGAAGAGCAGGACTTCCAACAACTGTCTTCCATCAGAAGTAGTGGTAGGTAAACCCAGGAGAACCAATAGTGAGAATCTTCTTTTACATCATTACTTATTCTAACAAAACCAATACTTGAGTACTGTGACAATCGTAAGTCACAAGACACATCTCAATGTATATCCTTATGCACAGCAAAAGCCGGCCACGATTCATCGACTCATGCTAGCGGTGGCACAAGTTGGAAGCATATAATGGTATAGATTTTCTTCACATGCTGTTAAATTATGATTTCACTTCACTGGAACTAAAAGGGTAGCACCGTCACCTTGCACCTTCGCGGTCCAGATTTGATTCCAGCCTCTGTGTGCATGAGTTTGCATGTTCTACCGATGCTTGGTGGGTTTCCTCAGGGTACCTCAGTTTCCTCCCACAGTCCAAAGACATGCAGATTAGACTAATTGGCGTTCCCAAATCACCCATAGTGTGTGAATGTGTATGTATGAGTGTGTATATGTGTTTGCCCTGTGATGGATTGGCACCCTGTCCAGGTGTACACTCGTGCCATAAGTCTCCTGGGATAGGCACCAGGGCCCCCGCTGCCCTGAATACAGGATGAAGCGGTATGGACGATGCGTGAGTGGACACAAGAGACCCAAACATAACAATACCCTGGTTCACAAAGAACTAAAATGTAAACCTTAACCCCACTGAACACCTTGGTTGTGAACTGGAACACCATCGTCATCCCAGAGTTTTTTACAAGACTTTAGTGCCTGATTGCTCTTGTAGCAGAATGAACACACATTGCCACAGTAGAAACCTGGTGAAAAGCCTTTCCAGATCAACTGAGCTTTGACTAAATCACGGAGAAGGTTTTTAAAAACCACGTATGGGGACCTCTGAGTGGCGCAGTGGTAAAGTGCTCGCCCCATCATCCGGAGATCATGAGTTCGATTCCCGGGAGATGCTGTAACCTCTCGCAGCCGGAGGTCTAGAGAGAGCTGATTGGCCGAGCTCTCTCAGAGGGGAGGGATGAGAGGTACTTACTGCTCCCACATTAATCACGGCTCTACAGCCAATCAGGGGTGTCTGTGAGCTTACGCAAGCGGAAGGAGTGGTTAGCGCTGTCCTCCGAGTGTGTTACGCCGATACCAACGGTGCGTGAGTGAGCAGTTCGATGCGGTTGGCTGGCGTCACGTGGTTCGGAGGAAACACGTGATAGTCTTCGGGCCTCCCGACTTAGTGGCAGTAGTAGCCTTAATGTGGGAGCTCCCTAGTGGCGGGGAGGAAATGGACACAACTAAATTAGGGAGAAAATCGGGAAAAGCACGTGTGGGAATGTTGGCCAGGTGTCCAAAAACTTTTGGCCGCAGTCATGTAGTGGCATTTTTCTGTCTATGTCTAGGGACAGTTAAAAAAATCTCCTTTGTCAGCAGACACACATTAAATTCACAAGAGGAAAGGACGGTGGACGTTGACCTGCGAGTTTATGAACCTTGTACTTGTGAATCAATAGAAAACAGGAGGGTTAATGTTTTGTGTTTTGTTCATTTCTCATACAGTATCTGTTATATTATATAGGGTGTATTTTATCAATGTTATTGTATAGTGCATATAGAAACATGGAGGGAACCATCAAAGTTATATTATATATGAAAAAATTGTGAATGTCACCTTTAACTTATGTTGATATAATAAATTGGAGAATTTATTTTTATTTATTTGACATGCAATACACATTGAATATGAATGCATTTGAAGATAAACAGAGGAAGCTGAGCTTTCTACGTTGTGACTATGTATTTTCCTGCTTTCGCTGTCCCAATATTTGTGGAGGGTATTGTAACCACCCTGCTCCATCTGCCTGTGCGTTTCTCACTGTGTAATGTGTTTCTTAACACTAAAAAGCAGTTTAGAGCTTTGACCTAAGCTATTGTACTTAATGATGCATAGCAAATAAAGTGAGGTCATGGAACTTCCAGTGGGAGGTTCTGTAATATGAGCAACACACGCGGATCACAAGGGAGTGGTATAACTCTTCAAAGGAAAAACAAGCTATTATCTACATATGTCATTGTCTATAGCAGATATGTCTGTGAATGCAGAATGATCTGGGGATTAATGCATGTTTCTATGATTTGTTTATTGTGTGTATACTGTATGTTTAAAAAAAAAAACAAGATTGAACTACATCAGTCTGTTTGCTCGTTATGTGATTAATGAGAGAACTGTTTGTTGAAACACACCTGGCCCAGTATTCTACAGCGAGATACCTAAAAATAACCCTGTCATTTTCAATGGGATTTCAGCAACAGGGTGTTTAGTAAAATCGTATGGGCACTGAACTCAAATTCACATGACATGAGCGTGTCATTTCAAACCATCACAATTTTCCAATTACAGTAATAAAAGTAATAAAAATTAATATATTTTGATGAATTTAAAGGATCTATATATATATATATATGGGGGTTGGACAAGGAAACTGAAACGCCTGGTTTTAGACCACAATAATTCATTAGTATGGTGTAGGGCCTCCTTTTGTGGCCAATACAGCATCAGTTTGTCTTGATGACAGATACAAGTCCTGCACAGCCAGAGGGACTCTGAGCCATTCTTCTTGCATCAGCCATTCTTGGTCAGGTCACTATGTGATGCTGGTGGAGGCATGAAACAGTCTGTGTGGTACACTTCTTTGGGGCTTCTCCACACCGTAACTCTTCCAGATGTGGGAAAGGTGGACTCCTCAGAGAATAATACATGTTTCACATTGTCCACAGCCCAAGATTTTCGCTGCTGGCACCATTAAAACCAACGTTTGGCATTGGCACGAGTGACCAAAGGTTTGGCTATAGCAGCCCGTCCATGTATATTGACCCTGTGGAGCTCCCGATGAACAGTTTTGGTGGAAACAGGAGAGTTGTGGTGCACATTTAATTCTGCAGGGGGTTGGGCAACTATGGTTTTATGTTTTTTGGATACAATTCCGGTTATCACCCGGACATCCTATTCAGACAGCTTCCTCTTGCATCCACAGTTGCTCCTGTTGGATGTGGTTCGTCCGTCTTGGTTGTATGCTGACATTACCCTGGATATTGTGGCTCTTGATACATCACAGAGACTTGCTGTCTTGGTCACAGATGCACCAACGAGATGCGCATCAACAATTTGTCCTCTTTTGAACTCAAATGTAATTTGTACATTAATACCAAAGAAATCCAGCCTATGAAAGAACACTTATGGAATTATGTAGTAAACAAGTATGTTTAACATTTGGATATGTTTTATATTTTAGATTGCCCAAAATAGCTTCAAAAAGCTTTGATGACAGCTTGGCACACTCAGGGCATTCTCTCATCAGATGACATTTCTTGTGCAGAGGAAGGGCAGGTACAGAGTCAATAGCCTTATTAGTGCTGCTACAAGTACTGTACAAATCCATATCATGCCAAGAAACACTCAGTTACAGTAAGTAAGGAGAAAGGATGGTGTATCATTACTTTAAGAAATAAAGGTCAGTCAATCTAAAAAAATCTGAAGAGCTTTGAATGTATGCCATGTGCAGATGCCAAAACCATCAAACGCTATGATGAAAGTGGCTCTCATGAGGACCAGACCAGGAAAGGAAGACCAAGAGCTACTGTACCTCTGCTGCAGAGGATAGGTTTATTAGAATGACCAGCTTTACATAAATACTTCTCGGAGTTGCAGAGTGGCAGACATATTTCAACTTCCACTGTTCAGAGGGAACTGCGTGAGACAGCCCTTCATGGTCAAATTGCGACAAAGAAAACATTACTTATGAAGAACAATAAGCAGAAGAGACCTGCTTAGGCCAAGAAACACAAGAATGGGCATTAGATCGGTGAATTGATGTGCTTTGGTCTGATGAGTCCAAATATGAAATTGTTGGTTCTAACCGCCGTGTCTTTGCTGAATGTAGAGAGGTTGAACAGATGGTATCTGAATGTGTGGTTCCCACTGTAAAGCAAGGACGATGAGATCTGATGATGTGGGGGTGATTTTGTCAAAATTGAGGGAACACTTTTTGCCATCCCAACTGGTTGCACTTGATGGGACCATCATTTGTTTTCCAACAGGACAGTGACTCCAAACAATTAAGAGCTATTTGTTCAAGAAGGTGAGTGATGGAGTGCTGTTACAGATGACCTCCGCAATCACCTGATCTAAATCCAATTGAGATGGTTTAGGACGAGTTGAAGCTGACAGTGAGTAAAAGTAAAAGCAGCCAGCCAACAAGGACTCAACACCTCTGGGAACTCCTTCAAGATTATTGGAAAAGCATTCCAGGTGACCTGATGAGGCTGACTGAGAGAATACCAATGCAAAAAGTGGTTAATTTGAAGAATCAACAATATAAAACATATTCTCGGTTATATATGTCATAATTTTGTGTCTTCAGCATTAATATACAATGTTGAAAACTATAAGAAAGTCCATTGAATAAGAAGGAGTGTACAAACTTTATGACATATGATACAACATGTATGTTCACTACATTTTTAAAAATGCTTTCAGTGATTCAATGCTTGAATCCTATTTTAGTCTAGAATTAGAGGTAAGCTCTTTCTTGGAAACTGACCCGGATCCTATTTAATTGAAAAAGCCTTATCTCCAGGAGCACATTTTCTCAGACTTACGTGAACTGTAAACTGTACGAAATGTCTTTTCCACTCAAGTGTTACATTTCAAGAGGCCATGAGGAAAGTACACCTGACACTCAATTGTTAAGTACAACCTAAAATTTTAAGTATCGAAAATAAATTCTTATCAAATAACCAGCATTAAAGCATTTGACTGCCTATGCACACGTCATTTGCATTATAATCATTAAGCCGCCAGAATTTTAATAACTACAGAAAACCTCCTCAAATCATTAAACTCTGTTTAAACCGTGCCTTTGAGGCATAACATAACCTACTGTACATTCAGCGCTAATGATACACTTTTAATTTTTTTTCTCATGATAGTTAGAATTGTGAAATGATCATACTAGGGAATATCCAGCAGAGTACACAGAATTCATCTGGACTAATGGATTATGACACTAATCCACTTTGAGCCTGTTTCCACAACAGCAGAGTGATGAGGAGAGGAAGAGAATAGAGCGTGGTCGGAAACACAGCTTGCATACACCAGGCTCATCACACACATGGAAATAACATTAGTGAAAAGATGTGGGCATGTAACATACAAATCTACAATGGTATAAATGCAGAAATATGATCATGTACCTAATAACAATAATTCTGAGAGGTAAAGTATCTGGTCACTTAAGGCTGTGGGCTTTGCCTTAGACTTGGTCTCCTCCATCACCAAAACATGTACTGTATTTGAGTTACTGTAGTGAGAACCGTGGTGGTTCATCTGGAGTTCAGAGACTTATTATTATATTAGTAATATATTATATTACTTATATTACTTTGACATTATTATTATCATTATCATTATTATTATTATTATTATTATTAAATAGGTTTAAAATTATATTGGTCACATAGATGTGTTTCTCATGCGTGGTCTAATTTCTTTAAAAACTATGTTCAGTGCAAGTGAGACTTCAAATCTTCTCGAGAAAGGCTATGATGGAACAATAACCTTGTTTTGTATTTTTTTTTTGGTCGATACAAATCTTTCTACATTGCGCATGTTACAAATTATACTTTGGACCATCTATGGAGGTATTGTAGAAATTAAGTGTAAAATAACACGAATGAAGTATAGTATAGAGTATTACTTGTATAGTCAGGTAATGTTTCCCGACCTTGACTACAACCTAAGCTCTGTTAGTGTGTGTGTAATATTGCAATATTTGGATCATTAATCTTTGGAATTTTAGAATGATTAGTTTCCTGTTTGTAATGTGAACGCTGATGTAGTGCACTCTGTTACATGGGCCATGGTCACATGGCTGAAAGTGGCCCGTATCAGATCTACTGACCGAATCTGATTTTTTTTCCACTTAGGCTGTAAATACTGTTTTAAATGTGGCCTTATATCCCAAAATTAGTCTGAACACTCCTAAACTGACCCAATGTGTACAAAGTATATGTGTTTCATCATGATGTGTGTTTATGGTCGCTATAAAAAGGCAGTGGTAGCTTGGGCAGTGGTAGATCATAGGAATAAGGCACTGAGTTACTGATGGATAAGTTGGTGGTTCCCTTGATGAAGGCCCTCCTTCAGGAGTACTGAATCGTTGATGACCCTGTTCTCTGATCGTAGCTATGCTGAGATATGCAATGAAGGAATTTCACTGTGCTTTAATGTATATGTGACAAATAAGGGATTCTTAAAGAGCTACCAGTGATCCAGACCCCCTCTACCCGTCGGACCTGTCTGACTCATCCTGTTGCCCCACTTCTGGTTGAAGATCTCATCGCATGGCCTCGTATGGTCTGCTTGGGATGTGTGAGGTGCCAGGTGACAGAACTGGAATTCCTACAAACAGTTTTGTACCTGAGCCTCCAATAACAAAAGTGGACTCCATATTAATTTAAACACCTCTCCTTTTATACTGAACTTCCAGCCTCTTATAACACAGTATGACTGTAGATCAATCCTTGCTATCTGTTATCACCCAAATGAGGATGGGTTCTTTGTTGAGTCTGTGTCTTCTCAGGGTTTCTTTGTATTGCCATCGCAGGGAGCTTTTTCTTGCCACCATTGTCTCAGCTTGCTCATCAGAGACAATCTGATCATTTTGATTTATATGTCTTATCTCACACATTTCGTGGTGATTTCCTTAATTTTCTTTTGGTTCTGTAAAGCTGTTTTTTTGACAATGGTGATTGTTAAGGTGAGTTTGTTACTCATCATCTATAACGCTTTATCCTGCATACAGGGTCATGGAGGGCTTGGAGCCTATCCTAGGAAACTTATAGGCGGGTACATCCTGGACAGGGTGCCAATCTACACACACACACACACTATGGGCAATTTGGGAACACCTATTAGCCTAATCTGCATGTCTTTGTACTGTGGGAGGAAACCGGAGTCCCTGGAGGAAATCCTCCAAGCATGAGGGGAGAAAATGTAAACTTCTTGCACACAGACCCCGAGGTGGGAATCGAGCCCAGATCCTGGAGGTGCTGGGTGACAGTGCTAAGGTGACAGTGTTATCCACTAAGCCACCAATGGTGCATTTAATAATGACTATTTTTAAAAGCGCTATATCGTCCTGAACCACGCACTGTACTGTTGTGTAGAATGCACTTTCTCCTAAGAATTATACCTAATGGACCTTCGTACAAGGACATTCTGTATATAGACAATGTAGTTGGGAGAAAACGTCATGTCCTCATACTCGACAAGGACATTTGGGTCTCAAGAGGATGTAAATAAACTGGAATTGAATTGAACTTCTTTGGTTTGTGTGCTTGGTTTGTTTATATTTTGCTTTCGAACCGTTTTTTTTAGACCTGTATCTGATGTATTGAATCAGAACTGAAAACTCTGCAGGCGGCGTGGTGGTGTAGTCGTTAGCACTGTCGCCTTGACCTCCAGGGTCCGGGTTCGATTCCCCAGCCAGGCTCGATTCCCGTCTCTGTGTGCATGGAGTTTGCATGTTCTCCTCGTGCTTGGTGGGTTTCCTCCCACAGTCCAAAGATATGCAGGTTAGGCTAATTGGTGTTCCTAAATTGCCCGTAGTGTGTGTGCCCTGCGATGGATTTGCACCCTGTCCAGGGTGTACCCCGCCTAGTGCCCAAAGTCTCCTGGGATAGGCTCCAGGTCCCCCACGACCCTGAACACAGGATTAAGCGGTATAGACAATGAATGAATGAATTGAACTTCTTTGGTTTGTGTGCTTGGTTTGTTTATATTTTGCTTTCGAACCGTTTTTTTTAGACCTGTATCTGATGTATTGAATCAGAACTGAAAACTCTGCAGGCGGCATGGTGGTGTAGTCGTTAGCACTGTCGCCTTGACCTCCAGGGTCCGGGTTCGATTCCTGGCCAGGCTCGATTCCTGCCGCTGCGTGCATGGAGTTCTGCATGTGCATGTTCTCCCCATGCTTGATGGGTTTCCTCCCACAGTCCAAAGATATGCAGGTTAGGCTAGTTGGTGTGAATGAATGTGTGACTGTGTGTGTGTGTGTGTGTGCCCTGCGATGGATTGGCACTCTGTCCAGGGTGTACCCTGCCTTGTGCCCTAAGCCTCCTTGGATAGGTCCCCACGACCATGAATACAGGCTAAAGCGGTATAGAAGATGAGATGACAGAGTGAAAAATCTGCATTGTGCTGTTCACACTGTTTATGAAAAAGGGGGAAAAACCAGATCTGAGTCGCAAAAAGCAAAAACAAAACCCCATCAGATTTGGGCTAATCTGATCCCTGGCCATAGAGCCCACTGAGGGCGCTGTGTGCCCATAGAACATCTTCCGGAGAGGATGGGGCGTGGCTTAGAGCTCCGCCTCCACTGTTTGATTGACGTCTGCCCTTGAGCAGGCGAAACAAATTGATTAAGCGTGGCGCTGGGAAAGATCCCGCAAACAGAGCTGTGTGTGTAAAAGCGGATGAAACGGCACTGCGGATGTTTAGAGAAAGAGAAGAAGAGCCGCGGTGAGGAATGAGCAGGAGTGTGTTATCTCTGTATCTCGGAACAGGACAGGTTCATGGACGCTGCGTGGTTTGTTTAAGGGTGTGTGTGTGTGTGTGTGTAGAGTGGAACTGATAAACTAATCTGCTGGCAAAGCGAATGTCGGGAGAACACTGTGAGCGTGTCCACGCGTGATTCCTGCCTGCGGTAATAAACTTCTTGCCTGCGCTCGGGACTCCTTCACCGGCACATGGAGGCGAGGAGGGAATAAAAGCGCGGCGGTGGAGTTGTGAGTGTGTTTTGGGATGAGCTTCGGGTTTGATATGAAGGCGGGAGAGCTGCGCGTGAAAAGCTGCGGGTGAAGCTCGCGCGCCCGCGCGCGATGGAGAAGGCAAACGGCGCGCAGCAGCAGCCGCAGCATCGCATCAACGTCCCGAGTACAGCCAGGGAGAGAGTGTCCAGGTACACCGCATCGGTCCCGCATCTCATGTCTCTTTATTATATCGCTCTCAAACCTCTCAGTACGTTCATTAAAAAAAAAAAAAAAAAAAAAAAAAAAAAAATATAAATATATATATATATATATAGCTGATCTGCTTTCTGCTTTTATGTTAATTAGAGGAAAAGTTTGTAAGATTAAATATCTTACATTCTTTTTCTTCGTCGTCAGCCCAATACAGATAAAATGCCTCTTTTAAATAGATTATTAAATTATCATCTTATTTTTTTTTTAAGTAGATGTGTTAATTCTTATTATTTTGATTTCACTTGTGGTGCAGGTTAAACCTCAGGCAAAAAGTTTCAGTCCATTCTGTCAGGCGTTCCATTTGAGACCCGCGCACAGTTTGACGCATGCGCAGTACGCTGTCACAAATTCTCAGACCCGCTCATAACTTCACTTCTACTCAACATTTCGATTCCCTTCATGGAGCAGGTTTAACTTCAGGCAGTTACCAAAGTTACTCCAGAGGTTTCGTTAAATTCTGTTCAGCCTGTTTTGTGTGAATCTGTGGATAATCTGGCTGGATAGACGTATTATCAGACAGAAATGTTTTATATATAAAGGTTTTGTCTGTTCGTTGGTCAGGAATGATTCCTTCATGTTTCATACATTTAAAGCACTTAACCCCGTCTCAGGAAAAGTTCTGTCTACATATACAGTATGTCTGTCTGTATCGTAAATCAACCGCTGGACAGAATTTAACCAAATTTTTGCAGTACTGTACTTGGATATCTGTCTTAAGCTTAACCTGCACCTTAATTCATTCATTCATTCATTCATTCATCTTCTATACGGCTTTATCCTGTGATCAAGTGAAATCAAAATGTTGTGTAAAACAGTTATGTGGCGGATTTAATAATCTACTCTAACATAAGCTACTAATGCGCTACTTGCTCAATGTAAACAAACACCTGCACCAGTAGATATTAATTAGAAAAGCTAAACTGAATATTTTTACTTGGATTAGTTCATATTTTCACTCATAAGTTTTTCAGGTTAATTGGATTTTAACACGCTGGAGTCGTTTTAAGACAAAACTTATCCGATCTACATTTTCCATTTCTCATCTGTGATTCACTCTCTGATTGCAGAACAGGGTGTGTATTTGGCTGACGATGAAAGAACAACAACCTAGTGTAAACAAGGCGAAAGATACTCAACCTTATACACTTTTATTTCTTTGTATTAATATCTCTGTTAGACAGAGTTCTCTAGTACAGAAAGTCAGGCAGACGTGGACTTGGGCTTCAACCTGAAATATTATTATTATTATTATCACTGATTACATTAAAGCTGATCAGATTATTTTTAGCTTTAACCCTTTACCTCTTTCTACAAACTCTTTTCCTGTCAATGACGTGCTTAGCTTAGCCTAGTATTATTAAAGGTATAAGATATAATTATTAGGTTGTCTTAGGAACTAGTATATTTTTTTAATAAAAAAAACCCTTATTCCTTACATGAACAAAATATAACACTGACAATGTGAGATTTATTGTCTATTTATTTTTAACTCTTTGACCAAAAACAAATTTTATTCTTAGTATAAAGTTTAAATGCCGGCACGGTGGCTTAGTGGTCTGTCACCCCATACATCCTGGGTCCATACGTTTTTTCTGGCTCACCATGGTCATAAAAATGGGAATAAATACTGTTCAATAGTAATACCATTAGTTTTGAACGGATAAAGTTTAAACATAAAGTGTATCAATAGTAAAGGAATAGTAAAGTCTTTTCATCACGCCTTTGATGTCACTTCATGAACAAATCATCCTCCTCTACTCCTAGATTAGTAATTTTTTTTCATTATTTCCAATGTAAGGATAATGGTGTTCCTTTGTGTTTTTTTTTTTTACTTATTGACAGTGACATGTGTCTTAACCAATTACACCAAAGCATGTGCTAATTTTTATTTATTATTTAGAGCATATGCTTTACTAAATGCCCTCTGTGAACACCTGTACTAGACACCTGTTCTTATCTAATCAGCCAATCACGTGGCAGCAGCACAGTTTACGTCATCATGCAGATGTAGGTCCATGATCTGGTGGAGGAAACAGTTTGATCTCTGTGACTTTAATTGTGACGTGAATGCTGATGCGAGATGGACAGCAGTCTCTAGAGTCTACAGAATTGATCGATTGACAGCTCTGTGGGTGGAAACGGCTCGTTGATTGGGGTCAGAGGGGAATGGTCGGATTGGTTTGGTTTGGTTTGAGCTGGTTTAGGTTTATTTGTGGCTTTCTGTATCCAAAAATAAGCAGTCGTAACAGACCTGTATGACAAGCTACTACAGCCATGCCGTGTCATGTGACGAGAAGAGTTTAAACCAAAGAGTCAGCATTCTGCCTGCAAGCGCAACATCTTTAAAAAAAAAAAAAAAAAAGACATGGATTTTAAATCGATTCATAGCAAAAACTGTAAAAATGGGAATTGGCCTTTTATACTAAAATGATCCGCACTCTGGCTATAGAATTTACTTTTAGAAAAGACAAATATATAATTTTCCAACATAATATCCTCGCTTTTCAATACACTTTGTCCGTCTATCAACCAGCTTTCGTATTCGTTCGTTAAAAAAAATGTGTAACGAATGCACCGCTGTCTTCACTTCTTCATCAGAAGTGAATCTTCGTCCTCGTAGTGCTGCTTTCAGGGCAGTGGTTCTCAAAGTGTGGGGCGCCCCACTAGTGGGGAATACAGACATGACAGGTGGGGCGCAATGAACGGGAGGAAATTAGTGGAAAATAATAGGA
>JAQQZS010000010.1:14778293-14790067 GCA_030068045.1 Platyallabes tihoni | reverse complement strand
GAGAACATGGTTGTTCAATAATAAAATTATTCCTCAAAAATACAACTTGCCTAATAATTCTGCACTCCCTGTATATAAAACCAAAATTCATAATATAATTACGTAATGCTATTTGTTAAATCATTAATAAGAACAAATGACTATTTCTTTTTCTAATGACACTGTGGCTCATTAATTTCTCTCTTAACACAACGTATTAAAACATGTGAGTGTGTGTGTGTGTGTGTGTGTGGTACCTTACCGTCCCATTGCCGATGGGGTACGTGATGGTAAAGTTGGCTGAGATGTCTGCTTTGATGCAGGTCGAGTTCCCGCTCTTTACTTCCAATATCACGGCGTGCGCCGCACTCAGCCAGCCTGTGAAACACAACAACACCACAGTGATTCCTCTTAATCTTCCTTCTTTTTACAGAAGTACACAGACTTTGGATTTTTTAATTGAAAAAAATTTTTTTTTGATTAACTTAAATGACCACAAGAGGGCGATACAAGCCTTCAGTCGACCTTTAACTCCTTTAGTGAGACAACAGTGAACAGTACAGTGTGTTAGGTTTCCTCTAGTTAAGAAGAAAAAAGGGTGCAAAAATAGCAAATATTTAAGAGACATTCAAATAAATTACTTAATAATCTTGGCAGCAAACACAACAGCTTATTTATCATTTCCTCCAGCAGGAGAACACAAGTGTAACACGTGGAATATTTCGTCCTTATAGGGAACGGCTGTCTCTTTTGACTACTATTTAATAGATTCACGCTTTAATTAACACATTAATCATATGAAGTTGTGCTGAATAACATTATATGTGCTGATATATTAATGATATAAATTATGAATTAATTAATTCTCTCTTTACTTTTTCTTTCACTCTTTATCCAGTTAAACCATGTTTTTTCACTCAAGGACAATTTATATACGCCAATTAATTAAGTCCGAGTTCGATTCCCGCCTCCGTGTGTACGGAGTTCACATGTTCTCCACGTGCTTGGTGGGTTTCCTCCGGTTTCCTCCCACATTCCAAAAGACATACAGATTAGGCTGATCGGCAGGCAGCTGATTCTCTGATGACTTATAACTGCAGTCGAGCTTTAGTTCAGGATTGGAATTCCCACAAACAGATAATGAAACTGAACTGGATATTAACTTAAACACCTCTCCTTTTATACTGAACAATCCCTGCTTTCCGTTATCACCCAAATGAGGATGGGTTCCCTGCCGAGTCTGGTTCCTCTTAAGGTTTCTGCCTACTGCCATTTTCCCCTCGCCACCGTCATCAGGGACGATCTAATCATTTTGATTTATACATAGTTTCGCTCACATTTCATATTCATTTCACGATTTTTTTTTTTTTTATTATTCTTTAAAGCTGCTTTGCAACAACGAACCATTGCTAAAGGCTTTATATAAATAAAAGTGAAGTCAACTGAAATGAAGGAGCCAAACATGTTGACATTATTGCGTTTGTGTGCCAACGAAGCATGAAGTGAAAACTGAGCTTCTAGTTCTGGGTGTATCATGGCGAAATGTAAAACAATACAAAAACAACAGCAGCAGATGCAGCAGCTCCCACATGCTGGCACTGGCCTGTGTGATACAACAGCAATAAACAAAATCCTCCAAGCGCATAGGGGTTGAGTTGATTATGGGTGTGGAGTGTGTAACAAACTCTTCCTTGTTAGATTAGAAAGCAACACGCAGTACGTATATGTATGTGTGTTTTTTAAACTGATCTTTAAAATGCTGAGTCACTCTCTGGAAGATTGTTTTTTTGTTTTTATTTATCCGAGTCGTTCACAAAAACTCCAGCCGTCTTCAGCGTGTAAAACAATTACAAATGAGTAAAAAAAAAAAAAAAACTTGCTAAAGATTAATAAGAAGCTGATGGAACTTTTACTTTATAGACTTTTGTATATTGCTTTCAAAAAGAGGGAGGAAAAGAAGCCGTATCATAGCACTGCCTGTGCAAGCACAAAAATTCCACAAAGAAACTTTCATTATTGTGTGTCTCAAACAAAAAAAAAAAAAAAAAAAAGGAAGGAAGAGGAAACAGGATTTACAAGCACACGTGTCTGTACATTTCCTCAGACGGTAATTCTAGATTTGTGAATTCATTTAAAGTCTGAATAACAAAACGTTTGTGTTACTCCTATTTCATTTCATATCTTTGCGATCCAAACAAACTTTTCCAAACAAACAGGCATCATACTGTAAAGAATGAAATGAATGAAAGACTGGTAGTTAATGACTTAAACAAAAGTACTATTCAGAAGGCATTACATTTCAGATACTGTTTTGTCATCGTATAAATCACAGACATAGGAGTGTATTCTCACGTATGTACAGCCTGTATACACAGTCATCTAAGGCTCATGATACTACACACTGCTTATTTTCACTTTTATTATTTGCTGTGGCTTTACATGCAGGTCACATGATGTACAACACGGGATGTAGGCATTTCCAACCCTTGCTAGGAACTCAAGTCGAAAACAACCAGTTTATACTGCCCTGAAGTTTAGTTTTTTTTTTTTTTTTTTTTTTAAATATGCAATCTATACACTGTATTTTGGCCTCATCATTAGAAGTATAAAAGTATACAGTACTTTGTGTTTGGTTTCGGCAGGATGCCATAGAGAACATCTCTTCCTTTGATGTTTCCACAATGAACAACAATGTGAAACCTCGTTCTCTTTACAAGAAACAACACCGACACGATCATTTAAACACTCTCAGTAGAGTTAGGGCCACTATTTAAAAATATATACACATTCAAGTACTGAAATTGATTAAATTTGACATAAACGAATAAACTTCTCAGGAAATTCTGACTTTCTTTTATTGTTCATAAATGACTGACTTTTTTTTAATCATAATTTTGTCTCTGAATTCAGGATATACAGGATGGTCCAAGAATGTTTGCTTATATTATACATTTTTATATATTATACAGTGTGTGTATGTGTGTAGATGTATATGCATGTATATAATGAATATATATACTGTATTTCAGACCAGATTCAGACTTTTAGACCATCCTGTATATCCTGGGTGCATTAAAAAGTAAAAGTAAATTTTTCTTTAAACTTGTTTCCTCACCATTATTTCAACTCTGGTCTTTAAATTTTGACTTTAAACAGGATTATTCACGATGGCCTAAAAATTCACAGGCATGTTTGCTTATATGAAATTTAAATAAATTATATATATATTTTTTTTTAGGGCTTCCTGTATGTCCTGTTCGTATGAAAGAGGATTATTAGCGTCACCATAAAATTAAATATATTTATTTCAGAATTCTGACTTTAAACTCAGATTTGTTTATCATTATTTTGACTCTGGTCCCTGAATTCTGACTTTAAACAGGGTATTTAGGATGACCCAAAAGTCTGAATCCACAGGTAGAGTCTCACTTAAATGAAATTTGATAGATTTCTTTTTACTTCAAACCAGAAACTATTAGAAGATCGGACAGAGGTTGTTCTTGTCTACATGAGACAGAATTATTTACATATAGAAGTTGATGCTTAATTTTATTGCATTTGGTCATTTGCTTAAGGACTTTTTGGGCCACCGTGTGCAGGATGCTTGCTGGGGTTATTTTAACATGTCCTTTTAATAGTAAGTACAAGATAATGCAAGAATAGCAGTAGCAGTAGTAGTAATATGTACAGTATTGCATTTCATTGCTGAGTACCTGTACTATGCACTAATCACATATTTAAAACTTATCCAATACAAATGGAGCATTAACGACTTTGATTAGTCTAAAGTGTAAAAAAAAGTCATTACACAAACAGGGTAGTTTGTCGACATAGTCTGTGTATCTCTCTCTCTCTCTCTCACACACACACACTAAAGATCCTTTTTTTTTTTCAAGTGAAGACTTGGAAAATAATCCCAAACTGCTTCATAGTGACCCACTCTGTGTGTGTGTGTGTGTGTGTGTGTGTGCAGGAGGACACATTATGTGCTGTCGTGCTCTTTATGCACGCTGTCCTGAGCCATGCTGAGACAGACCCAGGGACAGAGACGCCACTGTTAAGAGTGCACAAAGCTCACGAGCGGTCACGTGACCCGAGGTCGGACAACGCTCGCGCAGCAACGCCTGCACGATTTCCCAGCAGCTTTATTACATTACAGCCCGAATGTATATAAAGACAGGCGCGCGCGCTTCAGGCCCAGGCGGAAACGCTCTGGTACAAGCACTTATGACGTAGTTTTATAACGCATATTAAACAACGGGCCGGCTTTTTTTTTTTTTTTAAACCGAAGGAACAATAAAAGACGACAATGTGAGTCACAACAGGTTGTTAGACGTGTGTTGTTTTTTTGCAGAACTTTCGAGCACTGTCATGGTGTACTGGAAAGTAAAAGCCCTGACACCTTGTGCAAAAAGAAATCTTACTCACCGAGCATGAAGAAGCAGCCAACCGCGATGACTGAGAGTAGTTTGCGGGTCATGGTTTAACACAGAGATGTTATTATTAATAAGAAGAAGAATAACAAAAACGGACCGTAAACACCTCCGTGAGTCACGCGCTGCTCAAACAACAAATAAATAAATAAAACCCAGAAGTCTTCCGATCTCGTTTGTAGTTTGAGATTTATCCTGTGAAACCCGTCACTTGCGAGCTCTTCTTTTGTGTGTGTGTTTGCGTGTTTCTTTCCAGCGTCGCTCGCTCGCTCAATATCAACACCGGGAATGTTCCAGCAGTCATGTGAGTCAGGCGCGTCGCCCCAGCAGCGGCGCAGGGTGATCACGTGGCCACGCCGTTTCCGTTGCGTTAAAAAAAGAAATAAATAAAAACGCGATTAATCCAATAAAAACATCTTTAAAACGTTCTACACATAGCAACCTTTTTCTGAACAGTCCACACATACGCGCGCGTGTACTTTCAGGTTTGCAGAAAGCACCGTCGGCGCTACGTCATCCTGCGCAACGTAAACGCAACCCTGAGGGCCTTCAACACACGCGCCTGTGATGCGCGCCTCACGCGCTCAGAAGTCATGGAGGTCTAAAAACGTCCCCCTCCCCCCTCCCCCTACTCTTTTTATTTTACATGCTGTGTGTGGGATATGATTGAGATAAAAAAAAAAAGATAATTTATGATTTATCTATGACGTGGTATAATTTACGCCATTGAAAAAAAAAGACAAAATCAAAACTCGTACTGTACTTCTTTGGTCTACTTTGATCTGCAACATCAAAGGAATTATTCTTCTGTATTCACACACTACAATTTGAGCACAACAGTTAGCGTGATCTGTATGTCTTTTGACTGTGGGAGGAAACTGGAGTACCCAGAGGAAACCCACCAAGCACAGGGAGAACATGCAAACTACACTCACACAGACCCCGAGGTGGGAACCGAACCCTCAACCCCAGAGGTGCAAGTCTACACCAACCACTACACCACTGTCTTATGATTACTCATAATATAAATGCTACATGGTCAAAAGTTCGTGGACACCTGACCATCACACTCAAATGTGGTTCCTCCTCAAAATTTTGCTGTTACAGCATGAACATGTGCTCCATGAACACATGGTTTCCTGATGTTGGTGTCGAAGAACCCGAGTGTTTTTTATAGAGCCCTGTCCTGGCTGCAACTCCACTAATTACCCTTGGGATAGACTGAAATACTGACCACACAGTCACATCCAAAAAATATGGACGACGGCCTTCCCAGAAGAATGTCAGATTAGGATAATTGCCATTTATAATGTTAATATAGTAAAGTATTTGTGTAGTATAGTACATGAGTGGCATGGTGGAGTAGTGGTTAGCACTGTCACCTTGCGCCACCAGGGTCTGGGTTCGATTCTCACCTTGGGTCTTTGGTGTGCATGGAGTTTGTATGTTCCATGTTTGATGGGTTTCCATTGGGTACTCTGGTTTCCTCCAAAGTACGCAGATTAGGCTAATTGCCGTTCTCAATTTGCCCGTAGTGTGTGAATGAGTATATATATATGTGTGTGTGGGTTTTATGCCTTGAGATGGATTGCCATACCATCCAGGGTGTGCCGCAAGTCTCCTGGGATAGGCTCCAAGCCCATGCAACCCTGTATACTGGTTAAAACGTTATAGACGATGAGTGATTAAGTATAGTATATAATGCCTTCTACACATTACACACTTTGCTTCTAACTCAAGTGCATTATCACTGATTCTATAACACTAACCACCACCATGTTGAACTATCTTACTGACAGTGGAGAAGAACGTGATATTTAATTTTTTTCAACAAAACAAATTCCCCATTTAGAAGGTGCTTACTATAACGAGGCAGACCTCACTATTAAAATCTTATATAATAAATAATAAAAAAATAATTATAAATAATATAATAAATATATAGGCTATAAATATAATAATATAATTATTTATAATAATTTATATAACAGCCATAAGTGGAAATAAACACTGAATGTAATATTTAACAATGAGATACTGATGTGATGCCGGGTTGTTGTCTGTAAAAACGTTTTGACACAAAAAGAAATAAATTGTTACTACTGTACTCTCAACAAATTTCATACTGATGTGATATTTCAAGATCGTGGCATTTTTCCTTTCAAAAAAGTACAACTACGTACAAATAAGTTTAATGGGACGGCAGGGTGGCGTGGTGGTCAGCACCGTGACCTCGCACCTCCAGGATGGAGGGATCTTCAGGTCTGTGTGCATGGAGTTTGTATGTTCTCCATGTGCTTGGTGGGTTTCTGGGCTAATTTGCATTTTCAGTAGTGCAAGTGTGTGTTGGCACCCACTGGATAAAGTGGTACAGAGAACGAGCGGGTGAGGCACCTTGCACCTAATTGACTAAACAGTACAGCAACTCAAGGTGTACAATTTGACCATCTTGTTCATTATAGAAGTGCAAAGTTGTGGATACGTATAGTGAGTAGTAACACGTACAGCATTCTGGTCAGTTCAATTCCGTCTTGTCCCTCGCTGGCATTTCCGCTTATTGCCTCCCAAAGTGTGTCAGGCGTATGACACACACTGTGTCACAAGTTTTTTGAGAAGTGCTATATCATTTTCACTTGAATAAACCACATGCTAAGTAGGAATCTTGTGTATTGTTTTGTCATACTTGCCCAAGACCTTAATACTGCACAAACCTGTTAAGTCAGAAATGAGTATTTACAAAACAGCAACTAGTGTGTAAGTGTTAAGTCAGAACTGATTGCCCTGACTATTTCACAGCTGGCTGAGAGGTCCAGCACTTTCCTCCTTTGTTTTACCATCAGCCACTTCTCGTTTAGACTACCCAGCAGCTGGGCCTTATAGAAGTTATTGCATAATCCAGTAGGAGGTTGAGTGACTCAGGAGCTCTTTCTCAACAGCTTGCTTAGAGAAAGGAGCATGAGTGCATATGGATACACAGACTTGATTCTGCAACATGCACCCCTGTGACACATCCGGCAGTCAGGATCCAGATTCAAGTCGCGGCTGTGGTATGTGCCATCTTTACCTGGGAATCGCTGAAGGACGCAGTCGGTCACCTAGCATGCTTTAAATATTAACATTCCCCTATTAAGCATCAATGTAAAAAAAATGTGTCTTCCTGGTCATCCAAGATGGTGTCCTGATTTCACACATTAGTAATTTTTTATGTAAGTATAAAGAATGAATAATGAAACAAAATAACACTTCTTAAACATATGGTGGTGTCTGATGCCACAAACACGGTTCAACTGATGTCTGTCTGCATTCACGAACAACACAACCTCATGATCTACAAAATGTAAGGAGCCAGAGACGTCGCTCAGAATATTTTTAGTGGTGAATTAGAAGAAAGAAAGAAAGAAAGAAAAAAAACAATCTAGCACGCAGATATCCAGACACACATACTCACGTGAACACACATACACACACACACACACAAATGTGCTTTTGTTGAGTCATAAAAAAGCCTACAATTTGTCACTCGTTTTTTAAACATTTTTTCAGTGCGTGAGACCTAGAGAACACATCGTAGAAACCAATCTTGTAGTATGTATCTGTATGTTAGTGAAGCCTTTGCGAGTAAAACGCTTGGTTTATCAACATTTCCGTAGCCTGAGTGAAAAATCCTCGAAAACCCCTGATGCTAACACAGCTTGCTGCCGTTTAAACCGGACACACTCCCGGTTCTCTAGCAAAAACCTGACAAGTCAGCAAAAAAAAAAAAAGTGAAACAAACTATGAGCACATGTGAGAGAAATCAAAAGAAAAAGAGTGACCACAACAAGCAAAAAGAAAAAAAAAAAGGAAAAAGAAGACGAAAACAAAGTGCTTGCTTGTGGAAATCATCAGCTGATCATTCTCCTCGTGCAATCGTCCTATTGTCACACTTTAACACCACCGCTTTTAAAGTCCGGCCCCCATGCCAACCCTGGTCACTCTACTGGTGGGCATAATCAGGGTCCTCAAAGGGTGGGTTAGAGCTTGTACTAGGGCGCGCAGCCCGGGTAAAGGGTAGATCTCAGACCAGTGGCTGTGCCTGTGCCTCCTGACTGGATCTCAGGCCACGTAATGATACTGGTTGGGGCTCTCCTTGTCTCTCTCCATGTAGTCTCGGTCAATGAGGGACTCTATGCGCTTCTTCAGGTCACCTGGCTGTGAGAGGAAGTGCAAGGTGTGTGAGTGACACAATAAAGGCAGTTAATTTAAGTGCATAAATTGTAACGATTTATTTTTTGATCGTCTCTGTGCAATTAATTTTTTCAAGCATACCTCAATTTCTATGAACAGCTCATTAAATAATGTTTAAAAAATATAACTGCAATACATTTATGTTGCAAGAGACACCAATACGGTAGTGTGTTCAGTATTTGCTCCATCATCAAAGCAAGAGATTTTTTAAATATGTAAAATGTTAAATTCAATGAATAGATGTTTAAAAATTAAAAAGGAGCAGTCAGACAGCTATGTAACGTCTTCTCTAGGACATCCCAAAGATTCTCAATAGGGGGTTACGGTCTGGTCCCTAGCAAATTGAAGACTCCCCCACGAACCCCCAGATTAGCCTCACTGATCAGTGGTGTGTGTTGGTCTTACTTTCAGTATTAAACATATTCCTGAGTCTCCCATTAAGCTCATTCAGGATGTTCTTCTGACCACATTTCTTCACCGACAATTATGGTTCACCACTGTCTTATTCAGGTTTTGAAAAAGCGTTTTATAGTTCTTAACCCACTTCTAGTTTCAACAATCTTTTTTGATGTAGGGCAATGATTTGACCCCTTCTGAAACAAAGTAACATCTTTGTCACAACCACAGGATGTGTCTTCTGACATGGTTGTTTAAGAAACAAGAAGCTACTCACTTAACACAGTTAGTGTTAAGATAACCAGCTGAAACATATTAATCACTGCAGTAATTACCCAATGGAAGACTCTTAACTTAGTTAAAACCATCCAAAGGAAGGCTCTAGAGTAGTTAAACCCAGGTTATGACTTTATTCATATCCCAGTTCGGGGTCTGGGTCAGAGCAGGACATGGCACCCGTAAGGGCCTTGCTTAAAAGGCACAACAGTGGCAGACTGGTGAAGCTGGGGCTTGAATCGCTTGACCTTCTGATCAGCAACCCGGAGCCTTAACCCTCTGATCTACCCCTCTATACTACCACTGCCTATTGAATGGAGAGACCCGGTCACCTGGCATCTTCAGATCCCTCTTACAGATGTGCAGTATGCGCCAAAATATTTGGTACTGAAGTGAAAAGACAAACAATACTACCTTCTGAGAGTTTATTTTTCAGGTATGGGATGGGTATGGGAAGAAATCGTTCTTTTTAAACTCGGTCCACATTCGCGACTTTGAACAAAACTTTTTCACTACTGGGAACACGTGCGCTGTCAAAACACAAACGCATGTCCAAGATGCGCGAGTTTCAGGACCGTGTATATTTTGCCGCATACTGGACCATGGGTTAAAGTCTGAGCTTGGCCTGGGCCATTTAAGGACATATAGATAAGTCCTCCAGCCAGACTAGGTGCTGTCTAGGCTGTATGATAGATGTCTGAGCTGAAAGGAGAAGCTTCACCCCAGTCTTAAAGTGAGTCCTGGAGACCTCTTTACATTTGGCTGCATTGATCTTCCCCTCAGTTCCTACTAGTCTCTCCTTCCATGCTGTGGAGAATTTCCACCACAACAATTTGATGTCACCACCATCCATCATGATGAAGGAATTATCAGTTAGTTTTTTACTACATGAGGCAATCTTATTTTAATTTCCACTTTTTATAAGTGCCTGTTACATGCTTTTTATTTCCGTCCAAACTAAAAGACCTGACTAATACAGAATTTCTGAGAAGGTTTTCCTCACATCTCTGAGGAGGACCAGTGACGCTCCATTAGAATGGGTTCTTGTCCACATCCCTAACTGAAGCTCTCCAAGCACAATTACTGAGAGCTAGAAAGGTCCTTTGCATTTCCCAATGTGCTCCTGGGAACAATGAAATGGATTTGTACGCAGATCTATGTCTTGATTTGGGCTTCAAGGCTTGGTCTTTGGTCTGACGTGCACTGTGAATTGTGTGCACCATTCTAAAATCACGTGTAATCAATTGAATTTTCCACATGTGGACTTTTAGAGACGTCTCAAGATAATCAAAACAGTAAAAGGTGCACCTGTACTTAATTTGGAGCTTCTTTACATCTAAACTTAGTGAGATATTTAAGTTTTTGTTTGTAAATGAATGGGCAAAAAAGTTAATTTAATAAATTTTTAATTAACACTATAAAGTGTCCTATATGAATTGTTCATATGCAGCCAGAGCCGTACCTTCACAGGAAATTTGAGCTGGTTGTAGAGTTCTGACACCAGCAGGTTGTGACTGAGAGTCTTCCTCATCTTCATGATCCTCACTACCGCGGCATCTATTTGGTACTGCCTGTCCTGGAAGACGCGCTCCGTGGTGCTCACCTGTTCCTCTACCTGTGGAGAAGAAACCACAAGGGGAAACAGACACCAGACATCAAATTAAACAGAAAATTCCACATGTAAGGGATAATACATAAAGAGACATTCTAATACAGGTTGTCCCCGACTTACGAATGAGTTCCGTTCCAGGAGCACGTTCGTAAGTCGGATTTGTTCTTAAATCGGATTTGTTCTTAAGTCCGACAAATTGAGTCTTGTACTCCTTTGACACAAATATACAATATAAATCATACCAATCCACTTGACTAAATCTCTGTCCTCCTTTCCTCACACTGCCATCATGTGGCCAAAAGCTGTAATCGTGCCTAAGGAAATGAATCTCACAGTGAAATAGAACATGTCTTCCGCCTTTAAATCATGAGGGGAATCCCGAACGCCGTTTTGTCTCAGAGCTGTTTTCCACTGTATGGGACTGTGAACTCTGTTTTGTTTTGGATTGGCCAAAATTAGGATTATTCACCATCGGGACAGCTTTACGGGACAGACATTTTTCTATCATCGGGCTCCTGGACTGATTCATTGAAACCGGTGAGGCCGACTCATTTCTCCCGCACACACACAATATACTGGACTTTAGACATTTTATACATTCATTTACACACTAAAAATATTGTATAGAATTGTAAATATTGGTATCTGGTGCACTGCAGTGTCAATTCTTTATTCTGAATCACAACATGAACAATGTGCTAAATGTATTATTAGATTAATGCAAGTGAAGAAAAACAAATATTAGCCTGTTAAAAAAAATAGCAGTGTCATCACTCATCTTTACAAAGTGATGAATTTACAGTTTAAACAAAAATGCTTGAAGTTTAATCTTTCTTGTGCATCTCTGAACT
>JAQQZS010000010.1:14761943-14777463 GCA_030068045.1 Platyallabes tihoni | reverse complement strand
GCGTAAAGAAAAGTAAAAAAAACAAAACCAAAAAAGGTCTGGGGACGAATGCGACACTTGGTACTGAAAGTGGACAAGAACTTTCAGGAAAGACCTACCGTCTCCTTCATCTGAATCTGGTTGATTTTAATGCGGAAGAGTTTATGCCTGAAGTCGTTATTGAAGTTGAAGCGGTCTCCGTCCTCCACGTCTTTGCCTCTGGGGTTTTTATTAAGTACGCGGGCTTTCCCACATGCCAGGGACTGCAGCGTGCGCCTCAGCTCGCTCTCCTCTGAGGGAAGGACAAAACGAATCACTGATCTCTTAAACAGAAATTCACATTATATCCAGGAAAATGTATACTTGGGGCAAGTACACTAAGTACACCAGGACAAAAAATATACTTAAATGATTAACGGTCAACATGTAACAATTTATTATTTATAAGCACAGTTAAAACATCCAAAGTAACTACTCTTTTCTCTGTAAATATATCACAGCCTCAACCATTTCTTTGCATGTGGACTTGCTCGTGTTTTGTGTCATTTTCCTGCTGCATAATGTATGAGTAAATCTTGAGCCTTGTACAAAAGTGATGCATCACTCAGTTCCTGGAGCTGCAAAATGCAAGTCCAGCTAGATTTACGGCTTGAAGAGATGTCCTCAATGGGGAACACGGGATTTGAGTTACGATAGACATGGAGTCATAAAAATGTCTTGAATTCTGCTCTTTCGACCCAAAGGATAACATTATCATTTATTATTAAAATCTAATCAAAAACAAAAACATTGTAAAACGTTAAGATTCCCATGGCTGTGTTTTCGTGGTCAGCTACACCGTTATTTGTGTCTTAAGTATTCATTTAATTAGCAAACGGATCATTTCACTCTGGAAGTGTGAACGTCCCCGACTGGTAACACAATCAAATATTGAGGATTTTAAAAAGAACAAAAAAAATTAATCAAATGCGAAGACTCCAGAAGAAAAGAAAAGCCTTCATTATACAAAATTACCTTATTTACCCTGGCTCACGATTGTTTACACTGACAGCACATTATCTCTGGTTGAACTGGAATTTGAGCTGTATATTTTTATGACTATGAAGACACTCTCGTGTTTCTTTTTGTATACATGTATACAGATTGCCTCTAGAAACAAAGCATTTAAATGTCTGTGAAGATTGTCAGTTCTTCTGGAAGTTCATGTCAACTGGACTTCTTTCTTGTTAAATAAAAAAACAAAAAAAGGTGAGTCCTCTTCCACCAAGGACTCTTATTACTCAATTTGGTTGTTATTTTCTCTATTACTGATTACCACTGTTCACCTAACAAACCTTTTTATTCATCCTTGACCCTGGAGGATATAAATATGTGGAACATCCCTCAGAATGAAGAAGATACTCGGATGTGTAGTGAAACGTTTCTACCCAACAGGAAAGAATCACCAGGTGACGTGACTCAACTTCTAGATAAAGCATTTGAATATAAACCCAACGCAACATAAACCTATTAATCCAACTTGAACTTTACATCTCTACAAAAACTATTTATGTAGTATCAGAAGTGTTGAGAGATGATTGTGCGTCTTCTCTCCCAATACCAGGGCAAAACAAGGGAAGAAAACCCAACAATTAAACTTTTTTTATTTTAATTTTTTTACTTTACCTATTCCTGTAGCTGTTTGGATCTCCTCTAGTGTAAACTCCTCTCCTTCATTAAACATGAGCAGAACAAGTGTCTGGAATAAAGAAACCTGCAGCTCCTTTTTACCCTATACAGAAAGAAAGAAAGAAAAAAAAGCCAGATCATTGATTGTTGACCCAGACTGATTTCTAAACCACTGCGGTTTTGTGCATGCGTTGTTAAAAAAGTGTACATATTATGGTCTGACCTCCTTAAACTCAGCTTTAAGCACTGCGTGGCCCAGTGTGGGCTGCCACTGAAGCTTTCTCCCACTGTGCTTCCCGAGGTAGAAGGTTTTAAACACCTCCTGAAGCTTTACCATCTGAAGGGACACGCGGACACACTCGGTCATTCATCATGTCTGACCAACTCAGAACAAATGATTTGATTTTGAGCAGAAATCATCGTTGCACATGGATGCTTGAGCACGTACGAACCTCAGAGGGCAGATGGACGTCCATGGGGGTGTAGGTGGGCCAGTAGCCCATGGTGAGGATGTTGACGGTCAGATCGATGTTGCTGGGATCACTCTGGTTCTGCATGTACTGGAGTGAGAAAGACATGGAGAAAAAACTATGAGGTCAGCGATCTCGATCACATGATATGCTAGTGTTCATCTCAAGACCAAAAAAAAAACAAACAAACAAAAAAAAAAAAGCTTGATTATGCCAGATGTTGTGACCACATGTGATATTTGGTCAGTTCTGTGAAAGTGATGACTTAGCATCAGAAGAAACACAAGATATTGTTTATTTATGCGTTTCCTATAGGGGTAGGAAAAAAAAACAACAACAACAGAAGAGTGTTTGGGAACCTCGGAAATGTGACCTCTTCGGGTTTCCATCTGTCTGGGTCATAACCAGAAAAAGCAAATCCACACCAAACTTTCAAAATATTAAAGGCACAGGAGGATGAGTAATATGAAGTATAACATGAGGATTAGGATTAGGGCGTACCTGTTTGAACTGGATCATAATGTCTTTGGAGAGTTCCATATCTTTAAACATGCCCTCGAGTTTGCTGGTGAACGCAGCGCCGCACTCTGAAAGAAAACATAACCACATATCACATTGCATCATCACATCTGGGGACCAGTAACTCTGTTGTTACTCTGCCTCACGCTAATTTTTCGATTATCCAGTTAAACAGTAAGGTTGCGTCTTTTTTTGTGTGTTTTAATGCTTTTTATCTAATAAGAATACAAGTGCTGAAATAAATTATTGGACTACAAAGAAATGACTAAAACGTCTGGTCCTTCCCCATCCCCCACACTGCAATCATGTGGCCAAAAACCGTAACCACAAGTAAGCCTACGCCTTTTAATCGCGAGGGGAATCCCGTAACGCAGCGGGGTCAGCTGACCTCGTTTAAATTCAACCCGGGAGGGAAAATGTTACAGGGACAATGCGCTTAAATGGAGGCCTTTTTGTCTCGGAGCTGTTTTCCACTTTATTGGACTTTCTCCCACACCACCACACCCCCACACATACAATATACCACACACTAGAAATATTGCATATAATTGAAAATATTGGTATTTGGTGCACTGCAGTGTCTATTTTTCTGTGCAGCTACTTCGCATCTACGAATGTTTGTAGTAACGCGTTCCATTTGCACTGTATGTGCGGAAAAACTTAACTTAGGGACTTACTACATAAGATTACAGCATGCAAGAATAAATCCCAGATTGTCATTCTCAGCTCATTTAAATCTTACATGTGATATGTTCATACACATAAATCAGTAAAATGATAAACTGAGCTCAAGACAGGGACTTGTTTAAGACTACAGGTCAAACTGAGCTTGTTTACAGTTTCAGTATAATGTGGTACATCGTTACCTTTATTAAAGATCTCTGTAAAATCTGCTTTAAGGCCTTGACACAGACCTGACATACACCTCAAGGAGTTTGGGCATCAATTATCTCATGTTCTTGCTGTTTTAATGGGATGAAAAGACACTTATTGTACGAGAGACTTTTATATGGAAGTACAACGGTGCTGAAATTCCTCAAAGCATTATGTAATTAGCTTGTTGAATTACTGTACATAAACTGAATAGAAACTCATCAGTAAAAAAAAATGTTAGATTTTTTTTTCTGCATTGCAATTTGATCTGAATAGAGAAAAAAAAATCCAACAGTACGCTCGAAATTTTCAGCACTGAAACTTATTGTGCTTATACTGAATATTTCAAATAAAAATGTAATTCAAGAGTTTAAAATTCAATGGAAAAATATTGACCTTACTAAACTGCTGTTCGAAAATGCATTCAACTGTTAAAAATACTATAAAAATACTTTTTTTTTTTTTTTTTTTTTTTTAAACCTCACACAATTCAGGCTGCCGAAATTCAGGTACGTATTAAAAACCAGGTCGACAAAATTCACTCAGGTCTTCACATCCTGGATATCACAGGAAGAGCAATGGACTACCGACTGCCCTTTATTATAAAGTGTGGATTTTTTCCCCTTATTTCTTCAAATCAAAATAGACTTAGATTTTTTTTTTTTAAAAAAACATGTATTTTGATGCATGACTTAACACAAAAAAAAATCCCCCTGACATTTATTGGACAGTATGGATGGGAATCACCAGGGGCCATCCAAAATGATATCATTACAGCGAGATGAAACTGTTATTTGTATCACGATTCTGTATCACAATTTTATAAATATCCCACTTCAACATTTGGCTACATTTTTTAAAATTTTGCACCAATTAAAAAAAAAAAAAAAAAAGTAGTTAAGTCATACCTGAACATTACAAAATAATTTCAAATATAAAAGTATAAACTATAACTTAAAATGTATTAAAAATTAAATAAATAAATAAACATAGCAGGTACGTCTGGTACATCATTCACAATAAATAATTAATTTCTAAACAATCTACCAAACGGGATGCTGTGCTCCTGCTAATGTATGAATAATTTACACCGCACCACCAGGAGATGGAACCGACATGTTTTACCACCACAAATACAGATATGTACAGAAACATAAACTACAACTAAACAAAAACAAAAAACTAAACATGAATCACCACACAAAAGAATTGTGATACATAACTGAACAGATTTTTTTTCCACCCGTCTCTGCTAAATAGTGTGCTACCTTGATAGTGTAACCAGCTTCTAGGTCATCTCAAACATCCTTAATATACACTTAAACAGAGAAACACAACAACTCTCCAGCAGTGGTGTAGGGACGTAATCTGCGAATACAAATCCTGTTTGATTAGTTGGTTTTGCTTCTAAAATTTTATATACATGAAATTAGATGACTGAGGAAACATCACCTGGAAACACTTGGTGCTGAACGGCAAGTTATTATAAAAAGCTTCCAGATGGAAGTTTGGATAAAACACAAAGTTGTGTGTCCGAATTACCTTCGAAAGGAAGCATTTTTCCTGCACAACGCTTAAAATATAAAACTGAGGCAGATGGTAGAATCTACTTTTATTCCAATAACTACCTGAGTGAAGCAGCATAACAAATGGCAACTGCACTCATTCCCTCTGGTAATACATTAGAAAGACATTTTGCCGAAGCACGCTCTAGGCATTTTCTTTCGAAATTGAAAAAGAGATAACGGACATGGTCGCCACTATAGGAAAATACGGGGCTCAAAAAGATATATGATTACTTCTGAAGGACTATACCATGCAAGAGATGTGAATTTAACATTTGTTAAACGCTAGTTATTTGTGGGACTATAAAACTCTGTAATCGGTCTCCTTCAATAAGTTTCTCATGCATTTCTTTATTCCAACATTGTACGTTTATAATACAAGTAAATCTTAAAATTATGATTAATCGTGATAAATCAGTGTCATTAACAAGAATTAAATTTGTTAGTCAATTGACAGCACTTATTATAAATATATATTTATAGCTGTCACTTCCTTCTTTTGCTAACTGGCTTAACCGCTTTTTGGGATAAAAATTGCAGACACTGCTCAAGTTGATCTGATTTTAGAAAAACATTTCTATGCTTGTGAACAGAGAGTGAAAATTATATGTTAAAAAAAGAAAGAAAAAAGGGAGGCCCAAACCCAAGGATTTACATTTAATCTAAAAAGCCTCGATTAAAAACTGTCGTTTAGCTGTGTGGGTATTTTTAATTCACTTAATTGGTTCATTTTAATTAGCAGTTAGATTTTTGTAAACGAGTGATGTGTCAGAATGAGCATAGTAATATAAATCTATCACTCCTTGCATGTAATGAAAAATATATATATAATAATGATAATAATAATAACAACAACCACAAGCTGCCAGAGGAAATCACCAAGATGATTAAGAATTAATTTGGCAGATTTGAACAAATTGTACTCAAAAGAATTCTGATTAATGAATTATCCGCATTATTACAGCTGGTTTTAGGTCTGGTCTTTAGGTCTGTAGTTTAATAAGCCAGTGTAAGGCACGGTCAATATCGGAGGTTTTCCTGTGTTAACATTAATCGGCCCGTTGGCTGGTCAGCTTCTAGGCATGCATTTTATTTTTTTGCGCTTAACGAACATGTGACAGCTTGAAAGTATCAGCTGAACTGAGTGAGCAAGCACTGCAAACACGGTTAGGTCGGGTGTTAAACCACAGCTGCTCAGAGCGGCTTCCTGTTCACAGAGTCATATGATGCTGTGCTTTCTGCCTGCCCTGGTGTTGAGAAATCACCCGCTGGACTTTCCATCTTTGGCTACAATTCAAGTCAAGGACATTTCCTTTTTTTTTTTTTTTTTTTTTTTAATTCCCTATCCTTGTAAATATTATTGTGCAAAAGCAGGTACAAAGACATAGTCTCACCATGTTTGAGTTTGGACAGCATGGACTTCTCAGCATCCACGGAGGCACTTTTACCCACTAGCAGGCGCTTTGCGAGGTCTTTTTTGTAGAACGCTTCAAACACATCTTTACCTTTAGAGAGAGAAAAAAATTAAGCACACCTTTCAGGAAAATCTACATCTTCGAAACATCAATACAGACAAGGAAATAGAGAGAGAGAGAGAGAGAGAGAGAGAGAGAGAGAGTCAATCTATCAAGAGACCGGTCAGATTATTTTCTAAATAAACAAACACACATTATTACCGTGGATGAAGCGAAAGATAATCATGATCTTGTCAAGGATTCTCTCCAGCTCTTCTTCTGTGGCCTCTTTGTTCCCAGCACGTAGTTTAGAGTCTACATATTTGGCTGCAGGAAAGTCATTAAAAAAATAAGATTTGTGTAAACAAATTTGCACTTTTTTCCCCTCTCTACACATAGTAAGGGTGTATTGTACTGTATATACTCTCCAATATATTCATGTGTGTGGCTTTCTACGCATCATACATCGCTGCACTCAGTTATCCAAGCATACAGTACCAAACACACACAGTGAGATTTAACTTGGCTAAAAACGATGTGTCCGTCGACGAGAGCAGTAGAGACTTATTTATGAAAATATGTGTGATCTTTCACAGTAACAGCTCTAGCGAACTGAAACCACTTTACTCAATATAAGCTCATGAAATATAGAAAACTAAGAAAACTATTTAGGGTGAGTAGGATAAAGACCTTCTCTGTGCGCTGATGCTACAGGCAAAGTTTTGGCAAGTCTGGATATGGCAGAAGGTGCATTAAAATTTTTTTTACTGCATTTAATGGTTTAAGTAAAACTGGAGCAAAATTTTGTCTAAGTCTAAGATCTGATTATGAAGTAGACTGATTAGCATTATGGTCGCTGCACTTCTGCACATATGATACCCACTCTGTCACACACACAATGGTTTCCTGTGGTTTCCTATATAATCTTGTTTTCAGGGCCGTATTCTGTCATGATTATCTTATAGCCGAGTCAAACAAGCAAGTCATCTTGACAGATTATGTCCACTTTAATAACACAGTGCACTATTCAATGATGGTTATTATACTCCTTCATGTAGTGTACCGAATTTCCACAAAGATCATATGAGATCAAAAGGCCCGTTTGCTGTTTGAAGCGTTGACTAATCTCGCACACACACTGCTGCATTTTTCTGTGTTGATGATACAGTACTGTGGTATAGAAACATTTTCTCACTCTCACACTTAATCAGGCTGCAAACAGATGAGAACAATGTGCCCTAAATGCACTAAAGTATGCTTTACGGCAGAAACGAAAGGCCAGGGGGTAGAGACAGACCTGATTTAGCACTTGCTGTCTAGGCAAAAGTCTAACAAAAAGTCCAGGGGGTGGAGTCAGACCTGATCCAGAACGTCCTGGCTGGGCGGAGGGAGTCTAACAATAAGTCCAAGGGGTGGAGTCAGACACTTACACAGTCCAGGGGGTGGAGTCAGATACTTACACAGTCCAGGGGGTGGAGTCAGACACTTACACAGTCCAGGGGGTGGAGTCAGATACTTACACAGTCCAGGGGGTGGAGTCAGACCTGATCCAGAACCTCCTAGTCTAACCAAAAGTCCACAGGCTTATATTTTGTACGCTGTTACTCTGTAGGCTGCTACATGCTACTGGTGATCAGTAACATGTGGATGTGTCTATAATCCTGAAGTTATTCTTTTTTTTTTTAATTGATTTACGCGACAGTGCCAATTCCTCATGAAGATTTATTCTTTCGATTTTCCATGACAACCTTTAAATACTTGAAGCTGAAATTTACTACGTCATTACCGATAAGCTCTGCTGGTTTGTTGGGTCTCTTGTTAATGAAGCTCTCGAAGGCCTCCTTCATGGCGTTGATGAAGCTCTCGTTCCTCTGGAAGCAGCCGTGTGCCACGTTGTCCATTTTGTCTTTAAAGTCCAGCAGCTCCTGCACCATGTCCTTATCTTTTTCGGGAGATCCGACGATCTCGCCGCCAAAGCTCTGTGGGCGAAAGACAATGCTGCTTAAGACGGAGACGAAATGCACGAGCGTGCTACTAAGTGATACACAGGTAGATGATAGGACCAATTCGATTTCGTGTATGTGTGTGTACCTTTATGTACTCTCTCCAGAACTGGAGTAATACAGGCAGGCCTCCTTTCACTTTGCTGAAGAGCTGGTAAAGCAGAGTCAGCTCAGTTACACGGTTCTCATCCAACAGTGTGCTGAGACCTGACAGAGAGAAAGATGAATTATTTTACATGCAATACAGAGAACCTGCATATGTCGTCACAGCTCCAGAATGCATTGGTGCAATGTTGGTCACATGACTACAAACATGATTTACCTTGTAAACGTAATTAGATTGACCTTGTGAGTTTAATTACTTCCTTATACATCCTAATTTCATTTCATGACGAGGTCATTTATTACTGCTGACGTGAGTCAAAAATTATCCGCACTCTAATTATATTAAAAATGGATGTCCCATTTGTGATTTGCACAAAACAAGAGCGATTTTTTTTATTATTATTATTATGTTTTCTGAGGGTGTACCTGGTGCCGAAAGAACTCACGGAAGGGAATAAACAGAAGCGTTTGGATATCTGCAAACAAAATTTGGAAATTTCTGATACTCTAAGGTGAAAGTTTCTTAAAGAGAATGGTTACTGGTGACGAGACACGGATTCATCGCTATGAGCCTGAGAGTTGGAAAGTTCAAGAAAAAGTTAAAAAGTCAATCATCAGCTGGAGAATTCATCAATGTTTACAGTTTTCTGGGATTCTCAAGGATCACTATTGGAACATTATCAGGATAAAGGTTCATCAGATGAGATGAGACACTTATCGAAGAGCTGAAGCCTAAACTCGGTATTAAAACGCAGAGGACTGCTATCCGAGGCCGTCGTGTACTTGCAAGACGATGCATATCGGCGCACTTCAGCCCACGGGTTTTGAGGTTGTAACGCATCCTCCTTCCTATAGTCCTGATCTGCTTGTTCCCCTGAAAGCGGCCCTATGAGACTGCAGATTGGGTGTTGCTTTAAACATTTTTAATAAGGGGAAAACAAAAGCTTGTTGACACTTGCAGACAAAGTGTTTATTGGACGTGGAGGGCAGCACTGTACTGAGTGCTGTTTGATAACGGGCATAATCACAACAGTGTTTAACCGTACAATATTCTCGACAAACCTTTCTGTAAAATGGCGGTCATATGTTCACCCAGAAGCTGCTTTTCTACTGCAGAGATCAGCGGTTTTCTGTGAGGGAGAAAGTGACAAGTGACAAGACTAAGAATTAACTTTTTAAATAACTTGTTTTGAATCTGTTAATACATAAAAATAAAAAAAAGGTTGATATTTAATGAAAAGTCTAATAGGAAGACTGCGCAGAAAATAAGAGTTCTGGGTTTGTTACTGTTATGTAGTTAACATCTTAAGTGTTAAGTACTGTATTCTGATTTGTTTCGTTCCACACCCAAGATTAGATTAGTACCACTTTCTTTTCTTAGACATGCTGATCTGCTTACGAAGCATATGTAGCCTTAACACTAGCATAATGGGTTTATAAAAAAAATAATAATAAAAATGCCATGAATCAAAAGCTCTGTGTCAGCTCCTTGCCCGGTGATCATAATTTCTTTGTGATGATTTTGGGAACTTCTGACTGATGACTTACATAGTTGACGTCGGAAGTTTAAATACACTTACAGAGAAGTCATTATAACTGTTTTTTTTTTTTTTTTTTAACCAATCCACAGATTATGTTATGTTGAACATACTATATTTTTGGCAAGTTAGTTAGAACATGTATGTATGGAGAACAGAAGTAATTTTTCCATCAAGTGTTTGGGGGACAATTATTTAATTTATAATTCACTATATCACAATTCCAGTGTGTTTACATACAATCTGTTGCCCTTAATCGGCATTGAAAAAAACCTTTTTAGAAGCTTCCGAAAGGCTAATTGACATCATCTGAGTCACTTACGGGTGACGTGTGGGTGTATCATAAGGCCTTACGTGCCGCTTTGTTTGACATAACGGAAAAAAAAAGAAATAAAGAAAAAAAAGTTTTTTTTTTTTTTTTTTTTTTTAAATCAGCCGAGACCTCAAAAAATATACACATAGTTGTGAATTTATGTACAGTAGTTTGTGAATAATTTATATATATATATATAAAATTCAGTTAACAAAAATAAAAATATATCGTCAAACATCCTCTTATTAAAATCATTTGTCCAATGATTTGCTGTTAGCCTGGATACATACAAAATGTCACATACTACAGTTTTTCCCCCCAATTAAAAAAAAAATAAATTGTGCAGCCCTACATTGGAGCAATTTCCAAATGCCATCTGTACTAACAACATGCAGCACTCATACTGCTCAGGAAGAAGACGCGATCTGTCTCCTAAAGATGAACCTAGTATGGTACAAATCAATCAAAGAACAACACACATCAACAACATACTGTATATCCACAGTCAAATGGGACTGATATCGACCAAACGTGAAATAGTAAGAAGCCGCTACTTCAAAACAGAAAAAGAAAAAAAAAAACACAGATTATGGGTTTTGGTTAAATGCCTTCTGGTCTAATGGAACAAAAATGTATTATTTGGCCATTGTGATATCTGGAGGAAAAAGGGTCAGGCTTGCAAGCTGAAGATCACCATCCCTAAATGAGAAGCACGGAGGTGGCAGCATCATGTTATATATGGGGTGCTCCATAATAAACTCCAGGTGGGACTGGACTTCGCACTTCACAAAGACGACGACATCAAGAGGAAGGAAGGAAGATTATGTCGATATATTGAAGCAACATCTCAACAGATCAACCAGGAAGTTAAAGCTTGGTCGCAGATAGGTAGTTTCAAATTGACAAAAGCGGCGAAATGGCTTGAGGACAATAAAGTTTAGATATATTTCTAGCACCGCCGACCTCAACCTAATGGAACATGTGTGGGAGGAACTGAAAAAGCGTGTGCGAGCAACAACTCCTACAAAAACTGATACCAGTTCTGTCAGGATGGACAAGCTGAAAGTCGTGCGACTTATTGTAAGAAACTTTTGGAAGACGAACCAAATTCACATTTTTTTACATTTAGCACACACTTAAAAATCTAAAGTACTTTTTTTTTTTTAATGAGACGCAACAATCATATAAATTATGGAAAGTTCGTCAGTCTGTGTAACATTGCTGTGTCAGGGATATTTTAGTGTCAACTAGAGGTCACTTTCACTCCAACAGACGTGCACAAACTTTGTGTGTAAGTAACTTAATGAACTTGTGTCGTCGCTGATTCCGGACACGTACGCAATCATATGTTAAATACAAATCAGCCTGTACTGCAACATGGTGCTGTAGGGGCAGAACTTACTGAGTGCTCTGATCTAGGTAACTGATGACACGATCGTTCTCCTCGTCTAGACGCTGTGCTACGTGGTGCAGGTATTCGGGTACCTGAGGGAAACCCAAACACACAGAAGCACTTAGTTTGTACAGAGTGGCCTTTCATACTGTATGTGTGTGTGTGTGTGTGTGTGTGTGTGTGTACAACTGCATGTGTATACAGTGGAAATATAAGAGTATACAGAAATATAGACAATTCTGAATGCTTACATCTCTGTCTAACATCAGTCTCTGACCCTCCGCTGCATACAAGCGATCCGTCTCAACTAGAAACCTGTTTTCGAAAGACTCCTTATACACCTAGGAAACAAAAAAAAAAACAAAAAAAAAAAAAAGAGAGAGGGAATGCAACAATATCAGTTAGACATAACGGTAAGTAAATGTATATGACTACTGAAAAGGCACAAATTTTATATAATGACTGACATGACATCATCATCAGTAGAGATGGGAGGAAAAAATGATCCAGTTATGAATTGTGATTGACATAGCTTTTTTTTAATTATTTTTTTAAAATAATTTTACATTTATAATAGAGATGCACTGGTCGAATGGCTAGTGACCAAAATTGGCTGGTTTATAATTGTATTGGGCGTGACCGGTGCACTTTCGATCAACCAGATATAAACGATTCTGTACCGAGTGCACAAGCTTTCGAGAAACACGTTACCATATTAAAAGAAATTTGCGCGTTAAAATCCTCCGATCTGCCTTTTTCTCCAAATTCTGAACAAATCAGTCTTAAACCTACTCATTACACAAGTCCCAAAACACTGTAAGTACAAATAGAAAAAATCCTGAGTTATAAGGCACATTTTTTGAGACTTTGAAGGCGTTTGAGGAGGAAAAAGCGACGCAAATTTCTTTATGATCCTGCAGGTGGTGCATTATCAAACACATATTTTCAGCTCATTGAATTAATTAAGTTTGTTTTGAAATGGCGTAAGACGGAGGTTTATGCTGCTCAGTAAAGATGTTGCTTTTTCAAATTTTCAAGTTAAATGTTAAACTCAAATAAATTTCTATTGTTTAAATGCTCGCTTGTTTTTTTTTAGTGAAAAAACTAATGTTATAAGGAACGGGCAACATTTAATTAATCATTAAACTTTTTTTTTTTTTTTTTAAAGGTTTAAAATTGTAACAAAATCAGGGGAAAATGTCGTCTTGAATCTGGACATTTATAAAATCTCCATACTTGTAGAATCGCATATTTTAATGGAAACGACACAGAGGTATCGTGATAATATTGTATCGGTCCTAATCATCAGTCTGATGTTAGAAAAGTATCCTTTGTTAAACAAAAATAAATAAATAAATGTAATAAAATCACCTGTAGGTCTGAGAGCATGCCTAGTAAGCTGCGCAGGAGACTTCGATCCACCGTCTCACCGTTCCTCTCTCGTTCAATTTGCTCCAAGATTCCTTCTACTGTACGGCTCTGGACGCCGCTGTCGCTGACGATGTGTGTACGAAACAGCTCCAGCCCCGTGTCCCTGTGGCATTCCAGCGAGACACAAAAGAGCCATAATAACGGGCTTTCAGATCGGCTTAAAAGGCTGCGGGGAGGATTTTTTATTTTTATTTGAGTAACTCACCATATGGAGGGAAGAAGGGAGTTCTGGAGGACATATGTGCGATCCAGAAAGAGGAAAATACTACGGATCATGATCTAGAGAAGGGGGGGGAAAAGCTCTTTTTATACCAAGAAGGAACACAGGACCTCTTAATTATTTTTTATTTTGGTATTTATACTACCAAACAGGCTAAACTTTTAGCAGTTGATGCAAACCAGCACTGTGGTGTAATTTCTCAACTGTTTCATAACCTTTAAACGAGTCATCTTACTGTTTGTCTGCAGTGGTCTTGCCAGCATCTGTTCATCCTCTTCAGAAAAGACAGACTGTCCAGAGAGTCTGTAAGAGCGGGTTAAGGTCTTTAACTGTCTAAAACTGCTACCTTTACATGGACAATATTTCTTCAAATTAGAGATTCAAACCTACGCACTGATACGAGAATACGTGTGCTTACATGCATGACACGGTTGATCAGAATATAACTTGGTTTGATATGTGTAAAGTGGTTTTGACATGAATCCCATCTACTGTGTGATCTATGACCGGTGAAATGCTTTACTGTGTAAAGCCACGGATAAAAACACAGGGAAAAAAGTTACAATCAAACCTTGGATTGCGTAACTTGGTCTGCGAGTGGTTTAAAAAATTTTTTTATAAATTTTATCTGAATAAACAAGTCTTGAAATATGAGTAGTACGTATACGCTTTGTCTGCTGTGCGTCACGTGATCACACTCTCTCTCGCACTGTGGGATTGTGGGTAATCGTCTCCCACGCTTGGTCTCACTGCACCTGCGGCACTCATATACTCAACATCCGTGCATGCATGTACTGTTTACTATAACACTGTGGGCATGTGTGTGTGTGTGTGTTTACATTTATTTATTTATTTTTTTGGGGGGTCCAAGTGTAGTGACAGTTACTAAAAAAAAAACAGTACTGCAACGACAACCTCCATGAAGAAGGAGGTTAAAAAGTCTGTGAATCTGTTTAACGCAACGTCACATTTCCGCGAAATCCTCAAAAGGAGGCAACAGCGTCTAAAAAAAAAAGTGTCTTTAAAGAGGCTCCTTGTTAAAGTCGCTCAAAAGGAAAAAGATTCCAGTGAGGCGACTAGGGTTGGGTACCGAAAACCGGTGCCAGTACGGCACCGGTACCTATACACCTGTAAGTACCCGACAGAAACATAGCGTGAATTTCAGTGCCTCATTTCGGTGCCACTTAAATGCCTGAACTGTCGATTGAATGGCGCAGTTGTAATAAGAATCAGATTCATCAACACACCTGATCGCTAGTAAAATTTAAATACTGCATTCATGGGGTGTCAGAAATGATCGGAAAAAAATCTTGAGAACTTCGGAAAGCTTTGATAATACAAATTCCAAACATTGTTGCAGTAATGTTACTGTTCATTTTATTTTTGTAGATTAAAAGTTTATTAGATTAGACAAAAAAATTAAAAGCACAAATAATCAGGAAATGAGAGACCATCTGAGATGCGCATGAATGCAGTAACTAACGTTACACTCGCTCTGACGGCAGCAGGTGGTTTACTGCTATCTTAGCTTGATAAATTAAACAAATTTTGTTAAAATGCCCAAAACTTAATGGTCGAAAGTGTGGCTATATTTCACAAGAAAGGATTCGACACTGCGACATGCAGCAAATGTTTTACAGCAGTTGTGTGTAAAGGGGGAAACACGTCAAATCTAATGAAACATTTGAGGGCCAACGGAATAAAGTTAAAAGCAGATGGAGGCACCGTGTTTGACAGCTTGTGGACAACAGCTGGCACTATCGGTGTGGATGACCCCAGTCCCAGTCATACCAACCGTAGCAAAAAGGAGTCTGCTGATTATGATGACGACAGCAGCCTTTCCGCAGATTAGTAGTAGGATAATGTAATGTTAACTGCAAAATGCAAATCTTGCATTCATGCTAACAAATGTTCAAACGATTTGTAAAATACTAATGTAACATGGATTCTGTTTATAATTATGGCTTTCCAGCTAGTACTAGTAGAACT
>JAQQZS010000010.1:14699385-14713409 GCA_030068045.1 Platyallabes tihoni | reverse complement strand
TCAAATATTATATTAGAACATAAATTCATAGGTTAATGGTTTACAAATTACAAATTACATGAGACAATAAAATAAAAATAAGCAATATGAAAATATATATGTTGTATATTAAAAAAATAAAAAATTTTTTTTCATATACAACATGTATACTTTTATATTGTTTATTTTATAATAAAATTAGTTTCGTCAAATTTTACATCATAAACAATATTTATTTTTATTATATATAAATGTTTATTTGCATATTCATGAGAAACCCCTGAACAATAAATGTGCCACAAAATAAACATTATACAAGAATTTATATGAATGGTCTTGACGGCTGTCACGTGCCTAGGCTTCATTATAATAGTAATATCATATCTGATAATAATAAACCTATGAATTCTTCTTCTATACCGCCTTATCCTTGATCAGGGTCGCGGGGGACCTGGAGCCTATCCCAGGAGACTTTCGGGCACGAGGCAGGGTACCTATGAATTCATGTTCTAATATATTATTTTTAATACTGCATCTATAATTGACTGGCAGTTGTCACGTGACTATTACTCGGAATACTGAAATACTCATTCTACTGTTCCATGCTTCATTACCACTTTTAATAATGAACAACAGAATAAACATGCACGAGGTTCGAACACGTAATTTTACAGTCATGCGCGCGTGGTGCATGCAAATGCTCGATGTTTGGTGCTTTAATTTGGCTCTAACAGCTTCATCTGACCGTTTTGGTGTCGTCCTCGAACACCTCGCGCGCTTCCTCGTAGTCACAGATCTCCTCGATGCACTCGCGCTCCAGGTTTCCCGCCTTCACCTCCTCCAGGAAGCCCGAGTTGGCGCGTCTGAAGCGCTTCAGCACAGAGCTAGCATCGTCTCTCCTCAGGAACACTGACAGGACACGTGACACAGGGATAAGAGCGTATCAAAAGTTAATGTATTTATAAAAACAAAATCCCCATGAGACTGTTAAAAAAAAAAGAAGTGTAATAATGTGTTCCTTACCTGCCCCTGATACAGCATGAGAAAAAAGAAATAAGAGCAGAAGAGTTGGGTACTTCATGTTGCTTCCCTTAGACTCTCCACACTGATGGTCATCCAGAGATAAACAAAACGTCTCAGCGGTCGATCCGGGGGTCAAAAGAGCACTTTTTTTTTTTTGGTGCTTTGGATAAAGTACACTCACTGACTATACAAAGCTATGAGTGTACAGGCCTGTGTGCCAAGCATGGGTGATATGAAGCAAATATCACAACGCTTAGATACCTCAGAAACCAGTTTTATTCACCAGGTGTTATTTATTTATTTACAATATTCAACAACTGTACAGAATAAATAAAGACCAGCGTGGAGAAAAGGGGAGGGGAGGGGTGTCTGTGGAGGAGGATCCTGATTATGTAACAGATGTACATAAAGTTTGCATACAGTGAGTGTGCAAAATATGTACTGTATTACATATCAGTTATGATATTTATTAATGCTGTAGTGTCTTAATAAAAATAATAACAACAATAACAGCCTTTATCCGTCACATGCATGCCTGGCCTAAATATTTCACATTTACCTCTGATTAGGGCATTTATTCACCATGCCATTGTTTCAGCTATATATATTCAATGTTGCAACATTTATTTCCATCTAGAGTTTTAGTAATTTTTGGCCAAGATCGTCCATAAAATCTTCTCCAGAACATCTCAAAGACTTTTAATGGCATTTGTGGTGGACAGTTCATGTGCATGACTTAGATAGTTTCTGTTAATGTACTGTTAAACTGGTTTGTCTCATCTAACCTAATTAGATTTCTTAGTTAGTTAGCGAGTTAGTTTTTTGTTAATTTATGTTGTAAATTTATGTCGTATGTAGCACCTTGGTCCTGGAGGAACGTTGTTTCGTTTCATTGTGTACTAAACTGTATATGGTTGAAGTGACAATTAAAGGGTACTTGACTTGACTATAAATTACATTTCGTAGTGTTCCCAGAACCAACCTCTCATAACTTCTTGGACTCTTGGAATAGTTACCTTATGTAGTCATGCCTGTGTACCTCTTTATATTTTTTCCTTTTCTATATTTCTATGTCTCTTATATTAAGTCGTAAAAACATATTGTATATTGTCAGGTTGTGTATTGTGTGCGACCAATAAAGGTTTTGAAAATTATAAATAAAAATTAAATTAGAATTTAATACTTTTAAATAATATGTATTTTAATATTTGTAATGTATCACACTATTAATGTTCTTTCATGATTTTTGTGTCATCAACCACTATATGCATCAGCTACTGTGTTACAGGTTACACACATGGCAAAATCCCTAATTTTACATAAACACAGTGTTTCTAGAAACATTTACAATCGTAAATGTTGATTCAAGACCATATTTGTGTATTTTTTAATCCTACAAGAAAGAAAAAAACATTACAATCATGCAATATAAATCCCATAAAAGCATACCTGTTTGAGGCACTCAGGGGAACCAGCTGTACGGTGTTGAAGAGTAGAGCGTGGTATGTTCTTTAATGAGCAAATCAGAAATATTTAGTTGTTCTCATTCAGCATGGAACATCCATGAAAAACCCTCCCTGAACATTAGTCACTGGATAACGAAAGGAATCTGAGATAACACTCTCTGAATGCTCAGCAACTTAACACCAACTTCACTGGACGCATCCACCCATGCACAAAAAAGTTTAAATTAGTTATCTAGCACTTATAATGTAACAGTTGTAAAATATATTTTACGGTAGGATAAAAATATTGGGAGATTAAGGAGATTTAAATTGTCTGTAATTGTGTTAAGAACCCTTTAACACATTATCAAAACATGGAACTATAGTGCTTTAAGCATTTCTATAATTTTCTATAATTTGATGAGAACTCACAGGATTGGGAATAAACAGCTGTGTGGCCATAAGAAAACCACTCGTACTGTAAGTGAGACTAATGGACTGATGCAACATAACACCGACTTCGCAAGACACATTCACACGTGCACATAAAAGATCAAATTAGTTAGCTTGCTCTTTAGATTAGGTCTCATTTATTTAAAAATAATACAAAGCTGACCAAGAGAATAACACATATAAAGCCCAGATGAAGGTGTAACAGTTGTAAAAAATAAAAATGTTAATTATATATTTAGAAAGAAGAATGAAAAGGTAGTTATTGTGTAATTCACCATTTTGCATTGAGGTCACACTTTTCACATCTGTTCATTCTCCATTCTCTCAATCTTGTGTAAACAGAAATAAATCAAACTCGTGTGAAGTTAGATGTGTCAGGCACCAAGAAACACTAGATAGGGTAAGAATTCACAAGTTTTTTGACAGCACCTTGTCTATGCTGCCAAGCTTCCATCTGAACAGTTTAATAACTTTTATTACAAAAGTAAGATTGCTGAATTAACATTGATTAAACAAATTTTCAGCTAGACATTTTTCCCCAGTGACTTAACCACCACTGTCCCATTTGTTGACTTTAGAGCTGATGTGTGCGTGTGGATCCACTCCAGGTAATTGGACACACGTGTGTATATGCCGTAGTGACCAGGACGGGCACACCCTTTGCCCCAGCTCACAATGCCCAGGAGAAATGTGGTGTTGCCAAAAGAGGTGACAAGTGGTCCACCACTGTCCCCTTTGCATGAGTCCTCCTTGCCCTCTAAATAGCCAGCACAGAACATGTTCAACGTTAACGCGACATTGCTTTCCCTAACACAGTCCTGGGTATGTATACGTGGCACTTTGAGCCTCCGGAGAATTCGTGATGTTGGACCAGTCTCAGAGCGTCGGCCCCATCCGCTCACAGTATGGTAGCGGACTCTCCACAGCTCTCGTTCTGCCATTATCTTGCGAGGTAGGCACACGGGTACGGCATATGTACTGTAGACAATAGGACGGCGGAGACGGAGGAGGGCGATGTCGTTATCTGCTGTGGCCGAGACGTAATTGGGGTGCTTAATAACCTGCTCCACTGCGATAGTTTGTTCGGAACCTTCGTTTAAATCAAGGTCATGTTCACCTGGATGAAAAAACGTGCAAATTGGTGCCTTGACTAAGACTGCATGCTACTGTACGAACTCAAAAGTCAAAACTTACCTGTCACTATCTTGAGGTCCTTCAATACAATCTTTTCTAAACAATGAGAGGCTGTGAGGATCCATGTAGGCTTATAGATCACACCGCCACAGAACCCCTTTGTACCATACATCAGCAGGACCTGATGAGGAATTTTTATTTTGTATCAGTGTGACATTAAATTTTCTCATTCTGTTCATGAATGAGGAACAATTAACAATAATGGACTTGAAACTCTTTCAGATAGCTTGTAATGTTCATGTTCCTGACTAGGATTAGTGGTAACTTAAAACGAATAAATCAATTAATGATCACAATATTGAAATAATGGCGGCACGGTAGCTTAGTGGTTAGCACTGTCGCCTTGCACCTCCGGGTTCTGGGTTCGATCCCGGTCTGTTTGCATGGAGTTTGCATGTTCTCCCCATGCTTAGTGGATTTCTTCCAGGTTCTGCGGTTATCTCCCACAGGACATGCAGATTAGGCTAATTGGTATTCCCAAATTGTGAGGTGTTGTATAGATTGGCACCCATTGGTACATTGGGTGTACCCCACCTCGTGCCGTAAGTCTCCTGGGATTGGGACCAATGTCCCTCTGCGACCCTGTATACAGGATAAAGCGGTACAGGTGATGATAATGAATATAGAAATAGACACATGAAACACGTATGGGTACAGTTAGCTCATGGGATTGTAATATGTCTTGGGAAATCCAATCACAACATAGGTTTTGGGTAGTTCAGTGGTAAAAATATTGGACTACTAATTGGAAGATTCCAGGTTCAAAACCTACCACCACCAAGCTGCCACTGTTGGGCCAAAATTATAAAATCCAAAAGTAAAAAAACACTGGGTGCCTACGACTTTTGCACAGTACTGTAGCTTTCCCTATAACAGTGGCCACTGGTACAGTATGAAGTCATAGGTCTTTGTAGCCAGCCATCCCTTAGCAATGTCAACTTGAATAGATGGATGGATGGAGGTGGCACAAATCTACCTGTTCCTAAAACTATACTGAAAGGACTAATGTTATTCTTTTAAAATAATAGTTCTTCAGGTAGGTTGAGATCTGGACAACAAAGGCTATATAGTATGATTGTCATACTCTCGCTCTCAAAAAAACCACTGTCAATAGAATAGGTATAGTTTCATAGTAGTGTAATGGTGATCAGTCAGAATAACTTTGTATTGATTTGTACTCTTGCCACTAAGAGGAAAGTGGACCCTTACCATGCAAGCACTGATAAGAAAACTACATGTCAGAGCCACCAGACCTACTGTAATAACTTACCTTCCTTGCTCAGGAAACATGGCAGAACATACAGTAGGAGCAGAGGAAAAAAGTTTAAGCTATTTGGTACCTTTGCTTTCACAGTTAGAGTTATTGTATGTCCAAGGAAAACAACGACCATGGGTTTGGATGCACTACACTTGTCTGGAATGGTTTGCAGAAGTTATGTGTGACTTGTATGTATATACACATATATCCTTTTTCATGCATAGGATTTACTGCATTAACAAGCTTTAACTTACCTGCCATGGACAGTGTCCTCTAGGACATTCTGCCCCTCCTACTATTCGAGCCCTTTGGTCAGGGTCCACATTTTTGCCACTGAGGCTGGTATTGAAAAGTGGCACTTTACCACAAGGAAATGTCTCTGAAGAAATAAATAAGCATAGTCAAAAAACTACAAAGTTAAACTTAAAACATTAATCGCGAATAAAAAAAATATTGATAATATTTGGTTTTCTTACCATGGGTCAGACAGCTTTGTTCATCTGGGCCAAGGAAATACCCATCGGCACAGGAACAGTTGCGTCTCCCTTTTTCCTCCTCACAAAAATGTTCACATCCCCCATTTTTATCGAGGCAAGAGTCAGGAATAAGTTTAATCACTGGAAAAAAACAAGCAAAATCAAAAGCTTTTAAAAAAGGCTTTTTTAAATGCAAATTGAAATGAGTATCGTCTTTTAAACTGCAAAACCTGCAACCTCACTGTGGAATAATATAGTTAAAGCAGGTTAATGTGAAATACAGTACTGTGCAAACGTATTGACCCCTCCCCATTTTATCCAGAATTTGCATCTAAAGAGCCAGACTTTTTTGTATATTTAATTTTTTTTTGTATATGTGTCTTCTTGAGGAACAGTTTTTCAGGCCTCCTGAAGGACTTTTTCTCTCATTTTTGGCAAGTTGTTGGCTCCCATTTTCAGTCCAATCTCTGTACCTGAGCAGTTTTAGAGGGATGTGTTTTGCTTGTTAAGCCACTCAGTGTCCTATGATTTATTCAAGCATTAAAGGACATGAACCAGTGAGAAACAGGTGCAGATGATGGGAGATGATCAGGCCGGTGATGAGTATACTGGTGATGCTGAATGCTGAGTGGTTGGAACAGACGAGAGGGAAAATGAGGTTGCTGCTGAGGTTGTAAACAACCAATTTTTGAATTGTACCTTTAGGTGCAAGTGAAATTTTTTCTTCCATTTCTTTAATTTAATCTGCATAATTTAATTAGATTTAATTGATTCATTTAGTTGATGAAGACTTTTGCAGAGTACCTAATCTGTTTTCACATACAGTAAGTAAGAAAAAGTTGATTTTACCATGCTCACAGTTCCGCCCGTGAAAACCGGCTTTACACAGGCATGCGTACGATTCTTTCATCTGTGTGCAGGTGCCATTGTTCTCACATGGGTTTGTGAGACAGAGGTTTTTAACTAAAAACAAAAAAATTCTATTCAAACTCAATTTACAAAATGCACTCATTTTAAAGTTATGGAATTTTCATTCTTGAAATGTTCCTTACCGTTACCATTGTAGTTGTTCCAGAATTCGTTCTATAGTGAAAAAAAGTCAATATTGAACAAGTAATTCCAGCTGTTCGGAGCATTTAATATTAATGTTCACTTTGTACAGCCTGATTACAGTTGTGCACTAACAATTGGGTTAAAAGACAGTAGACAAACTATAATGGGGTTGTTAATTATTTTATCATGTAAGATTTAACCTTTAAAACTCAAAAGATATGTGCTTATATGGAAGCCTTTCCAGTATGTGTTAACAGGGAGGCTTCAGACATCAAACTGTACAGTATTTGGGTTTTCGAATATGTCAGGTAGGACAAAAGTTATCATTACTTTTATGAAGGGTAAATTTTACCATTACCGGAATATGAGAATGAAAATGTAGAACTCTTAAAATGAGCTTTTTATTATTATTCATTTGGTCATCGAAACAACTGAAAACAACCATTTGGGTTGTTCAGTTTATCATATATCCTATTTTGTACTGTAAAGAGGATATGTCACACAATCCATGAGTATATATATGTTTATAAACTTTTTTTTAAAAAAAAAAAACAGGTAAATAAATGGCCGATGGCTAAATTATTGAAATTATTTACAATAAATTCGAAATTTCAAATAATGGCTGAGCTTTATAATATCCTGAAGATCTAAGAATGACAAGAATTTCACTGGGTTTCAAACGAAATACTCAAAATCATTACTACATCCTGCTACGTCATTTGCATGTGTTTTTAAAATACTGACCGTTGCTTCTGTGTGTTCAAACACCTCTCTGGCCTCCTCATAAGAGCATTTCTCCTCTATGCACTCTCTCTCCAGATCGCCCACCTTCAGTTCCTCAAACCAACCAGAGTTTGCCCGCTTAATACGGGTCAGGACTTCGTGAGCCACCTTCCTCCTTACAAACACTACAACGTAAATGGGCCCATGTACAATACACACGCATATTCATGTATATAAAGCAAATAATCACGAGCACGGTGACCTTCATGCATACATGGATACGAGGATCTCACTTACCGTAACTCTAGATACAAAACATATGTTTGAATAAATTTCGTCTCATCTGTCTGGGTATTGTAGTTTGATCATTTTTACCTGAAGCAGAGTGGCAGCAACATAAGCTCACGACCAGAGAAAGTAGAAATATGAGGCGCATTTTGGATAGTAGCTGACGTTCTGTAAGACTTTTCGTCTCTCTACGGCTGAAAAGTCCAAAGTCTGGAGACTGTCCACATGAGAGCATAAAAGCCTGCCTCCAGGAGTAAAACTTTGAAGCTCAAAAGCAGAACTGATCAAACTAACCACAAGGTAAACACGAATACAAGTCCGATATAATAGCATGAAGTATCTAATAGCTACATTTATTTTATTAGTGGTTGTACAAATTGAATTTACAATGTTTTACATTGAAGCTAATTATCAGTACATTCATTTTTACATCACCAAATTAATTAAGATGTTGCTTTTAAGTATAATACAGTAGTTTCCCCCAAATTATTCTGTAGCCATTGTGTTTATGATCCACTCCACAAATACTGCTACACGAGTATAGACGCCGTACATGTCTGCGCGGGCACAGCCTTTTCCCCAGCTCACTATACCAGTCAAAAACCATATTTTGTTGTACTGGGTGACCAGTGGCCCTCCACTGTCCCCTTGACAGGAATCACGTTTTCCTTCCTTAAAGCCAGCACACAGCATGTTGTTGGTCAGGTTCAGACCCGAGTGCGCCCGGCACTCCTCGAGTGGCACCCTGGGTACTTGTAGTCGCTGGAGCACATCGGGCTGAGGTCCGTGCTGAGAGAGCCGGCCCCAACCGCTCACAACAGAGTTGCGCACCGTGCTTAGTGTGCGGAAAAACGTGCCTTGTGCAGGAGGAAGGCAAATGGGTATGACGTATTTGCCTAGTGTTATGTTCTCGTGCAGGCGTAGAAGTGCAACGTCAGCGTCGGTGATCGTATGGTTATAGAGAGGATGGATTAATATTTTGGACACGCTTCTAATCTGCTCCGTGCCCTCTATGACAGCAAGGTTGTGTTCACCTGAAGGAAATATTAAGTTAGGAGTTAATGTTAGTCTCTGATATACACTATATGGACAAAAGTACTGTATTTGGCCAAGCATTGAATTCAAGTGTTTCAATCAGACCCTTTACTGTATCTCCAATCTTAATGCTTCAGCATATCAAGACATCATGGACAATGCTCAGCTTCCAACTTTGTGGTAACAGTTTGGGGAAGGCCCTTTTCTATTCCAACATGACTGTGTCCCCATGCACAAAGACTATAAACACTATAAAGACATGGTTTGATGAGTTCATTGTGGAAACTTGACTGGCCCTAACACCAAGCCCTGACCTCAACACCTTGGCCTTCTCGTCCAACATCAGCGCCTGACCTCATAAATGCTTTACAGAATGAATGGGCATGAATTCCCACAGAAAGACTCCAAAATCTTGAGGACAGCCTTCCATGAAGAGCGGAAGCTGTTATACCGTAGCTGCAAAAGGAGGACCAACTCCATATTGAAGTGTATGTATTTGGGTACAATGTCTGTACAATTGCAGGTTTGGCCAAATATTTTTTTTCCATATAGTGTACTACGTTCTATTATGTAAAGAAAGGAAACTAAATCTATGAAGGATTAGTTTACTAATATTCTTGAAAATTCTTACCTACTGTCACTTCTAGTTGGGATGAGTCTAACTTCCAGACACAGTGAGCTCCTGTTAGGATCCACTTATTGTTTAGAATAACTCCTCCACACTTATATGCACCAGCATACATAAGTAATGCCTTAAATACATAAAAGAGCAGAGAATGTAAATACTCAAAGGATGTACTTTAACTTTTTATAGACCACTTGGACTTTTTCACTCATTCACTCATTCACTCATCATCTATAATGCTTTATCCTGTATACAGGGTCACAGGGGCATGAGGGGTGCCAATCCATCACAAGGCACACACACATACACTTACATTCTCATTCACACACTGGACAATTTGGAATGCCAATTAGCCCAATCTGTATGTCTTTGGATTGTGGGAGGAAACTGGAGGAAACCCACTAAGCATGGGGAGAACATGCAAGCTTCATGCACACACAGACCCGAGGCGGGAATAGAACCTGGACCCAGGCAACAAAAACTCACTCACTCTCACCGTCTATATACCACTTCATCCTGTATCCTGGGTCGCGGGGACCTGGAGCCTATCCAGGAGACTTAGGGCATGAGGCAGGGTACACCCTGGACAGGGTGCCAATCCGTCACAGGGCACACACACACTCTCATTCACACACTATAGGCAATTTGGGAACGCCAATTAGAGCCTTGCGTGGGAATTGAACCCAGACCCTGGAGGTGCAAGGCACCTTTTTTTCCTCCTACCTGCCAAGGACACTGTCCTTTAGGGCACACTTGTCCTTTAACAATCCTAGGCCCAATTTGTACCGCCACTGGTTTTCCACATGGAAAGGGTACTAAGGAAAAAAAACAATAATATGGTTACTTTAAAAATGTTATTGCTATTGGGTCAGATGATATAGAGGATTTACACAACTTATCCTCATTTCAATGACACCAAAACCCACCTTGTGACACACAGGATCTGTTATCAGGCGCCAAATTGTAACCAGTGGCACAGTGACATTGATGGACTGAATCTTCTGTCTCTGTGCAGAAGTGATCACACCCTCCGTTCTTATACAGACAGTCGTAAAATGTCTGCGGAAGCGTTTCTGTCGGGTCACCGATGACACTGTTATGAGTTTTGATGTAAAGTACCTGGCAGTCAGTACAGAGACGTGATCTGTTTCTGCTGTGTTACCTTTGTCGCAATGCAGTCCCTGGAATTTAGGTGGACATATACAGATATAAGTGTTCCCCTGACTGACACAAGTGGCCCCGTTGGCACATGTTCCAGGTTGACAATGGTCCACTTCTGCAGTAACAATAACAGAGTCAGTCCAATTCAAACCAGACACATGTAGATCTCATTTTATTATCTTTTCCCAAATGGTAATGTACTACAATACCTACGTACTTCTTCCAGAACTCCTCCTGAAAAAAAAAAAGCAAAACTAATTTAAAAACATTTACTCAATTCCTTTAGTCTCAGTGGTGTTATGCTACACAAGACATAACAAAAAAATTCCTTTGCTTGGTCTGGCTAACTAGCAGCTGCAATAACACAGGCTGAACTGGTCAAGCTGTGAGCCCCCCATGCCAAGCTATCAATAATGTGGTTGATTATATAAGCTTAGCCCACCAATTGCTCAGGCCCTGGGAAGATCTCCTTGGCCTCCTCGTACGAGCATTTCTCCTCCACACACTCCCTCTCCAGATTTCCTAGTCTCAGCTCCTCCATGAATGAGTTGGCACGCCGATAGCGATGCAGCAACATCTGGCTAGCTTCAGATCTCCTTAGGAACAGTGGTGCTGAAATGCCATGCAGGGAGATAGAGATTTCGATCAATTCGATCAAAGTCTATTCTGCAAAGGTTGTATGATACGTCTGGTACTGTGATGTCAAAGCTAATATCATGGAGTAGATTTGTTGCAAGTAATCAATTGGATGTTTGTATTTTCGGGAATATAGATGATGGTTCCACAAATATGGAAAATGTACATAATTTTACACCTTAAACATCCTACATGAATGATTTTTGATATTCATCAAAAAGTTTTTATTACCTCTACATGCGTGAGGGGTGTTCAAGCCAAACTGGGACTTTTGATTGAGCAGAGAGATGACAATTATAAGAGCAAAATCTTTATTTCACTATATAATCCACTATAATACACTAAGGCACTAGTGATTCACTGGATACCACGAAGGTAGAAAGTTTTCTAAGTATGCCAGAGCCACGATCGGACTGTGAAGAAAAACCCAAAAACAGCCTGTGACATCACCAGCAACATCCATCCGCATGGCAGGGGGAAGTACTATATGACAATCCAATGCTTGAAGAAGACTTGAGATCAGAAATATAGCATATGCACCACAAGACGTGAACTCTTCCAGGTTGCAATATGAATGCCAAATTAGACTTCCCAAAGAAATACAGGGATGAGCCATAAAAGTTTTGGAAGCAAGATTAACTGCTACTGAAGTGATGGAAAGGTTAAGTGGGGGAAAAGAAAGGATCGGCTAATGATCCACAACTTATGAACTCATCATCTGTACCGTTTTATCCTGTATACAGGGTCATGGGGGGGTCTTGACCCTACACTAGGAGACTTAGGGCACAAAGTGGGGTACACCCTGGAAAGGGTGCCAATCCATCACAGGGCAGACACACACAGACAAAGGGCCATTCAGGAATGTCAGTTGACCTAAACTGCATGTCTTCAGACTGTACCTGGTGAGGTACCGAGGTGGGAATCGAACCCGGACCCTGGAGGTGCAAGGCAACAATGCTAACCACTAAGACCATCTTACTAATCTTTAATCTTTAGCTCATGAAGCTATGAGCAAAGTGCATTTCAAAGTCTACAAAAATATTCTGTTTCCTATTTTACTGGAGTTACTACATTTATAAAACATAAATATGTCCTGTCTAAACAGGAGAAATGGAGCTGACCCAAAACAGAAAGGCTAAGTCAATCACCAGACATTTCCCAAGGTGAGCAGCATTTCACTTCCTGACGAAGAGGAAATGAGAAACCCCCGAAAAAACAAACACCAAATGGAAAACCAACTATTCATTATCGTTCAATTTATTAAACTGTTCCAATACTTTTGCTCACCTAATATTTAAGTGGTCTGACACAAAAGATGCCGTGATTAATACAATTTATTTAATTCATCTAAATGAAAATAACAAAAACTCATCTCATATTCAAAAGAAAAATTCTGCCTGGTTGATCCAATACTTTTGGGGGGGCCCGGAAATCCATAAATATCAGTAAGAGATCTGCAAAATGACATTTTAAAATAAATATGACCCTAAGTTGTCTCCTTGTCCTACCTTCGTCTGGAGACAAAACAACCTGACAAGTAACATCTTACCTGCTGGAATCCCATAGCAGGCTGGGATACACAGGAGTGAGATGAAGAGGAAGAGATTCATTCTACACAAACCCGACTCCATTTTAGGTTTAACACTTTAGATCAAAGTTCAACCTGCAAACTCGGGTCTGAAAAACAAACAAAAAAAGGGATTGACTTTAGGATGAAATAAAAAGCTTTAGACTCAGCAGTACAGTAGGTGGTGCCATTGTGAGCTGTTGTATATCAGCTGCATTAAACAACGTGCTGTGGTTCTGTAACACTGTAACATCTGGATCACTTGGATTTCATGATAACATGGAATACTGGATGCTACATTAGTAATATCTTCATATAATAAATTCAGTGGTACATCAGTTATTTTGTGCTTGAGTCCTTACAGTATGTTTGAATCGTTCCACTTACACCCACTCACAAAAGTAAGTACGCCCCTCAAATTTCAGCAAACATTTTAGTATATCTTCTCAAAGGACAACAAAACAGATGGACATTTAGAGAAGCACATAGTATAGTGATGAGACTCCTCAACTCTGCAGTTGTTCTCCTGAACATTCAGATAATGGAACGCCTGATCCTTGAAAATTGCCAAAGAGACACATGTCTGTGGGAACTATACACACCAAATAAATACCAAAGTATAGTCCTGACCTCGCTTCAAGCCATTTCCATATGTTTGGGTGATTAAAGAAGTTCCTGGGAGGCCAGCGTTCCAGACGTGACACAGGCTCCGAGAAAATGTTCTACTATGATGGAAGCACTAGTAAAACTCTGCGATAAGTGTTTTGGAATTGTATAGAGAAATAAAGGGAGTTATTACTCTCAAACTGTGTTCTATTATTCTGCTTTGACCCCAACTCCTGCTACCCCTGACTACATTACAGTATAGTATCATACAGCTGAGCTTGCAAGTTTGTATAAAATATGATAATCCAAGATTTTTAAACGAAAACCATCAGCAGGTCGTCAAAACCAGTGCTTCAAGATTATTTTTGTTGCAAAAGATGTCAACTTTCTTACAACTTTTCTTTCATGTAAATAGTTTATTAACCTTCCAGGTAATAATAATAATAATAATAATAATAAAACATATATACCATGTATTTAAATATGTATACTGTTATATACT
>JAQQZS010000010.1:14659108-14673371 GCA_030068045.1 Platyallabes tihoni | reverse complement strand
TGGCTGGGGGGTTTGGGCACTGGCTGGGAATCGAACCCGGGCCTTCCGCGTGGCAGGCGAAACACCTACCACTGAGCCACCAGTGCCCAAACTGTTCATACAAATTTATATTTATAAATAATCATAATCGTATATAATAATCGTATTTATACAAAATCTCCATCAAATTATGTCAAGGCTTCATATGCAAAAGACAATTTAAGAAACCAACATTTCTTAATTGAGTCCCTATTTCAGATTTTTACAAAAACTGTCCTAAATTGTTCCAGATGTTGACACTAGCCAGGATTACAGTATGTAGCATTCATCAAGTCAATGAGTTGGGCAAATTCTGTCGTTTTACCTAGATGATTCTGTGGTACTTTTGTGAAGACAATATTTTTGATAAGATATTTCTAATCCATGTTTTTCATATATATATATATATATATGTGTTTTTCATGCCGGCATAATTTTAAAATGCTTGTCAAAGACTTTTTAATACAAACAAGGTCTATATTTTGATCCTTACAGAAGTAGGTGATCTCAAATGATTCATGATCACCTTTTTTTGCACTTTGCACAATCGTTAGTCTATACATTACATGGCGTAATGAATGAGCCTCAGTTTCCTGGTGTTAATAGGGTTTCATTCAGTAGCAAGTCTTCTTGCATGTCGCTAATGTTGTGTAATGTTGTGAAGGTGTAATCTGTGGAAAAAAAAAAACCCATGCAATGAAATAAAAGTTTAACTGCTTCCAACAAGCCACAGTGTGTTTCTGATTTTAGCACCATTCTGGTGCTTTTACTCAATAAGGTGAGGTTTTTGTCTTCTAGAAGTCTTTGTTTGCCAGCGTGCTGTGTGTAATCTCTACAAAAGCGAAGTCGAGAACAAAGATGTGGAGGCTCTGAAGGGAGACACCTGTAGTACCCTTCGTTTGTTCCTTAAAGTCTCATGACCCTCGTTTCCCCTCGTGAAAACAGCACCCGTCCTGCTAATCCTCATCACCCACAGAACTTCATCTAACAACAGAGGAAGTCTCAGAAAACAGGCCGCAAAGCATCAGGCTGCAACACCCACGTCAAAGGGGAGGAGGAACCTCTGCATCACCAGGTGGAGCTCGGAGGAGCCACTTCCTGTTACCAGACTGAGCCTGGAGCTTCAAAGAACAAGTGGTGTCTACCACACAGCTGTGAAGAGAGTTCTTTCAGCAACACCGTGTGCTCAAGCACCGAAACCTCTGATCTTGGACCTGACACCAAGGTTAAAAAAAGATACTTGAGGAACTCGAGTGGTCGGTGAAGAATTGCTGGGATTCTGAGATCAACTAACGAACAATGGGTCTTCAGAAGACTGGTGCTTTGGTGCTGCTGCTCTTGATCATCATCTCTCCTGCAGGTACGGCTTGACACTTTTTTGCACTTTTTTTTTTCTTCTCTGAAATGTTCTCCAAGTTTTCAACTTGGAGAACATGGACATTATTGATGATCAAGGGGAGAAGCTAGGGGGATCACTCAGGAATATGAGATACAGTACATGCAATGGAATGAACATCCGCTGCAAAAGCAGGTTCTGGTTTGAGTGAAACAAGTCGGCCATCTTTGTTGTAATCAAATTGGCTTCTGATGGGTGTCGTTACAATAGCCTCCATTCTGGTCATAAAGGTCTACGAATGGATTAAATTCTTTTTTTATGTTTGTAACTAAGACAAACACAATGTTGATACAAATGCATTTCTTTGTGTGTGTTGCATATCGGAGCATCAGGCAATTTTTAAGTTATATGAAACGGCCTTAAATTGCATGTCAGCGATGTCCATATTAAACAATTATGTGGCTTGGACAATATGATGTATATTTATGATCTATTTAATATTTCTGGGGAACATTAGTAAATCTTTAGTTCATTTTATAGAATTGTTATTAATATACACTACTGAAGTTTTACGTTAAAAGCTTTCGGTGAAAAGGTAGGCAAAAATTCGTAGATGATGTAAAATAAACGTGAACAGTGAATAAAATTTCTGTGATTCAGTCTTCTAAGCCTAGAGTCATATAGAACCTGAAAAAAGCGCAGCCTTGGTTTATTGGGCCTTGGTTTAAACATGTATAACCTTTTTATTACTTAGAATTTTTCAGTCGAAACCATACACCTTTGTCGACTGCTATAGTTTTAAATAAAGCTGTGTAACATTTTCAATAGGTCTACTACAAAACCTCATTCACTGTACATTCATTAATCTTTTTACACTCTGAATTTAATTCCTTAGCGATCCGTAGATTCACGTATTTAAACTCATACCCAACACCGTCCTTGTATTCCAACGCACAATACACCCTGTTGTTTATGCCCATGTGATACATTTCATTATTTTAAATTTGTAAGTTGTACATTGTGTACACTGATTTGGTCTTTTATTGTGATCTCATCATTTATTAAAGAGCCTTTTGAATACTGTGAAATCTAATTGCTCGCACTCATTTAATGACATTAAAGCTAAAAAAAAAATCCAGTTGATTAATTCCATAATTTTTTTTTTTTTTTTTTTTTTAAAGATGTAGATTTTGACAAACGATCGTCATCTTTGAAGTGTTGACACTTCGAAACTACTATAAATCAAAATGACAATTTACTAAAATATTATGATATGGTTTAATATTTTAATGTCTCATTTATCTGCTTACTTACCTGCCAGAAATTACGCCACGTGCCAGAGACAGATCTGTCTCACAACATTTCAAATTATAATTAATTGATATGTTTTATATGTTTTGTCAGTATCAGAAAAATTCTTCAGAAAATATGTCTAACCACATGTATTATAATTTTTTTTACATTTTGAAACAAAAAACTCTTTGGAGGATGTTCACATGGGTTTAAAAAAACTATTAGTGTTTCTGTGAAAAGCTTACATCTTCATGTGGTAGCTTTTATCACATGAGTGATATATAAGCAAGACAGAAGCATCCCAATGTGGAGCTGCTTAATGGGACAAGAGTTCTACTGTGCTACAAAACAGAGCGTCCGCTAATATACCGGACACAAGTATGACTGGGATGTGTGTGGAAATAAATGCTAACATTTGGTCCACACGTTAAATCCGATATTCTTGTAGCGAAATCAAGAATGATTACAACAGTCTATCAAAGCCAGACTTTTAAATTGCCTGTTTATTCACTTGAAATACAGACTATATTTAAGACCTAATCATATCCTTACGAGTCTTTATGCGAGTGATGTGCAATTACTTTTGCACAAAAATTCACTTTTACTCTGTTACCTGTCAGAGTTACATTAAAAAGAAAAGGATCTTATTAGAAGTTAGCAAACAGCCAACTAGGACGATGAACGTATTTCGACAAAGTCTAATGATTAAGCAATGTCTGACCGCGTCCATCGTCTTAAAGTAGTTTGAACTTTAATCTCAGTTGAAGGAGTCCTAGGAAAATGTTCAAACACAAATCTCGCCCCTAACTGCAAAATTTTAATTTGACTACATTTTAACATTTCAGTACATTTTGCCTTTTACTGTCATGTAATTTTTGACTAGATTTAGTTTTACTGTACATAGTTTTTTTTATTATTATTTTATAAAGCGATGTAAAATTATAGGAAACGGGTGGTCAGATCACCCTGTACTTCTGTCCTACGTGGTAATGACCGCAGTTCAATTATATTTATATCTCGCTTTGAAGTGGGCAGATGGACGGTGGGATGGACGTCATCACAAAGCAGCTTTACAAAAAATCTGAACAGGAATTTAATATAATTTCAGTTTTGATCAGTTTTAGTTTTGATAAAACACCCATATAGCCAACGAAATGTAAATATTTGCTACTTTTTCCAGTACAGAATGAACCACGCCCATGGTCAAGTGCTTTCCCCAGAGCTGACTCCTCAGCAGTTTTATAACAACAACAACTGACTCGATCTGACGTCCTTTGTTTTCTCGAAACATTAACATTAACATATTTCCAACAATGATGCACTGTCTGTGTCATGGAGTCTCTCAGTATTACAAGCACAGCAGAAAATGTGCTGAGGAGCCCTACTATAAAACTTTTAAAAACATATATCTTTCTCTCTTTTTTTTCTTTCTTTTAATTCTGATCTAAGATCAGTTTTGCAGTTACTCATGAGTTAAGGTTTGTTTTCATGGAAAAAAAACGAAATACTGTTTCCAGATCAGCATTGGCTTGCGATCGTCTGCATATTGCCTCTCGGGTGCCATCGCTCAGAGAGAGGAACCTCTATGTGGGAGGGCACTTTCCGTCTACAAGCGTGAATAAAGCATGCAGACGCTATTACTCACCTAAAAAGAATGAATACCACTTGGGGTAAACATGCAAAGTTTCACGAAGGTCTGCACCCTTCCCACTTTTGACGTGTGACTTAGAGAATCTCTGAAAAGTTTTATTTCCATGTAGTGCCCCTGTTTTCTGGAACTCTCTCCTACAGTACTGATGAACATTTGCATTTGGGGGAAGCTGGGTTTGCACTGTGTATGCATAACCAACAGCCTACACCTTTTTGTAAAACACTTAATGTGAATGGCTTGTTTTGATGCATTATACATAGCTGAAAGAATTTATTCTGTCTGCGAATGAGATCATCTTTGCATACAGTCAAAACATCTTTACGCGACATCTACTGACTTATCTGTTTCGAAGATATTTGGGTCAATACTTCAAAGGTTTTAGTGATTTTGTTGTAGTAATTGTTTAGTAAAAGCGTTTTATAGGCAGACAAAACAAAATGTTGTTGATGATCCTTCAGCTGCCCTCATCAAGGGTTCGCTACAGTGGACTATCCGATCCCAGCTACAGGTTTTACACTGAATGCCCTTCCGTATTCAACCCTGTCATTTTATCCGGGCTCGGGACCGGCACCACTTCCAGTGGCATTGGGTTTGGGCGGGATTTGAACCTGGCCCTTTCAACCTACCACTGACCCACCAATACAATATGAACCAAAAGCTAGCATTACACAAGCCAATCATAGAGAATTCAGACCAGATGTGATGCAGATGTGACATCACAGTGTAAAATAATCATAATAATAAAAAAGATTCTATAAGGAATACAATAGTCTGCATTTTATAAGTTCCTAAAGTGATATATAACGGTTATATTATGAACATTTTAAATAGGAGACTAGTCTATTTAGTCTATTTATTTAGTAGGGGTTATCTTTATATTGCACGTTTAACAATGTTCTACACAATATCTCAAAACAGCTTTACAGATATTTTCAGATGGATTTAAAACACACTTCAGTTTTTCACACTGTTATATGTGCAGTTGTTATATGTATTTAATTCTATGGAAATATGGAAGTATAAGTATTTACAGATGCAAATGTTAAAAAAAATGCACATGAAGGCTTTAATGAGAGAATCTATGCAGCAAGTTTTCAGTAAGATTTTTTTTTTTTTGTATAAAAAAAGTGGTGTTTTTGTTCTTTTCAACTCAGGTTTCCAGTGAATTATACTACAGATCTTCGCTCTACTGTACTTGCCGTTCATTTATACTAAATATCAGCGCTCGTTATCGATTCCTCATTGTTTAGCCCCCGGCCGTAGGTTTGTGATGGTAATGATCAGAAAAATGAGCAGGAATTAGAATCTTTAAACTTTAAAAATTAGACGCAGGGTTTATTTTTAACTTTTTTTGACCAAAACTAGATTTAATAGTATTTTAAGTATAATAGTAGTTTAAGTCATAAAACGATCAGATAAGTATCAGCTTTAAGTAAGCTGACACTAAATATAACCGAGATATACAAAGCAAGAATTTTAAATATGTTTTTTTATTTATTTATTTATTTTTTTTTTACTTATTTGACACCTGGAGACGTTTTTTCTTTTGAGGACATGAATAGATATCGTAACCTTTACAACCTGCTGCTTCCATCTGCCCATGTGATTTTCAGCCTGTTTTAGAGAAGTAGTCAATCTTCTAATAAGATCTGCTTAACAGATTGTGACATGACTGCTCTAATGAATAAAAGTTGACCTGTGTAAAGTCTCTAGTTGTTTAAACGCTCATTAACGCTCCGGAAAAAATTTTTTGTAAAACAAATTAATGGTTTATTATTATTATTTTATTTACAATGTTTCAAGTTAAAAAAAAAAAAAAAAAAAAACATTTACTACACTACATTATTTATGTAAATGTAAATAACTGTAAATTATCAGAACACCAAGACATACAGACAGTATTACAGACATCATACTGTAAAAAAATTAAGAACAAGCTTTGTTGGTAATTTAAAATCATTAGTTGTGTTTTTATTATTAGTAATTATTTGTATACTTAAATATATAATAGTTATGGATTTACAGTGTAGCGTGTTAACAATGTGTATTTCTTAAAGTTTTAAACTGTCATACGGTTGCAAAATCTGCTCTATAAACATCTGGCTGTTATACAAAAAAAGACCCAGATACCTATACGCTTTTCTATTAATAGGCTTTGCTAATCTACTAGGATCTACTAATGTATTGATGTTTTGGAAAATCTCATTTTTTCAAACTGTAGGCGTTGTAGTGTCAGGTTACAGTCAATGATATCACTTGAATTTCTTTTTTTTGGGGGGGGGTGGGGGGGTGGGGTTGTTTTTTCATTTAAAAAAAAAAAAACAAAACTCTACGGTATGATGAAATTCAGCAGAACGACAAACAAGCCATGTCTCAATCTCAATATCAGATAACTGAAAGGAAAAGAAACTTGACAAAATCTTTCAGCAACATATGTAATATTTTGTAATTATTTGATACGTATATGTATATTCAGGTTTGCATAAAAAATTTTGTTCCCGTTTTGACGACGCATTCTACTGTAGATTCTCTTACGTTTTGAGTTTTAAGTTACTTTATTCTGAAATAAAAATCGTTTCTATCATGCCAGCTGAATCGTACATGACATTTGTCTGTGTGGTTTGGCTACTTACATGAACATCAGCGAGAACGTGTCTGGGTTTCCTGTGTTTGATATATATGAGCGATCTGATCGCTTAAAGAGGGCCGTCTAGAAAATGATGGTGGTTTCTACATACAGACGCAAGTACTCCGTCTCCCACACTTCGATTCTGCACCTCATCATCTAATCAAGACACGCGAAGAACAGAAGCTGGTGAACGTTGTAGCTCACAAAGTCTCTTTAAAACGATCTTTTTTTTTTTTAATTGTGAAAAATCTTCATGCAGCTGTGGCTTATGATTACAGATGATTTAGATCAATAGAAATATTCAGTATAACTTTGTGAAAGTAAAACACGAGGGGTGTTCAAGTTAAAACGGGACTTCGTGATGAAATTTCGCTTGAATGAGGGTGTAACCGTACATGTATGTAGTACGATACTCTTAGTTGCGGTGAAACATTTGAATGTTGCAAATGTTTTAAAGAAGGCTGTATAGCCTTGAATGATTGGATGGAAGAGATGCACATTACATGAACTTGTCTGGGAGTTATTGCGTAAAGTATTGACATCGCTCCAAGACGTGTACACATGTTTGGGCCATTAAGGGAATTCCTGAGAGGCCGGGGTTTCAGATTGAAGCAAGCAGTCTGATCATAGTTTGGGCGTACTTAGAAACCTTTACACCTTGATGTAACCTAGTGCATTAGTGTAGCAGAGAAATGAAGTTTTTACTCTCATAACGTTGTGTGCTAATCAAAAGTCCCGGGTTTGACTTGAACACGTCTAATAAATACAGATAAGCCTGTTGGGAAATGTTGAGATAGGACTGTTTTAACATCAGTCTGATTCAATATATTCATGAACCTGGAAAAATATTTAACAGCAGTGAGAAAAGTTCTTTAATTTGACCTGGATGGTAATTCAAACTTCTATAATCTTACTCAAGACTGACACATTTTAATATGAACCAGACACATTTTTAATACCAACAACCCATAAACTAACCGTATTGGGTGTACACGCAGTCAAAAAGGTTATTACTCCACCAGAAAACCATACTGTAAAGCCAAAAGGGTAAAAGCATATGATAGAGCGGTGATATAAATAATATTCTGATATATTATTAACCTACCCTGAGGCACGTATCCAAAATGTGTTTATTGCAGTATCTTGGTATGATATGATTTTGCCTGTAATGAGAAATCTAGATTGTTAAAGAAGTGACCAGTATCAATGCTTTGTAATAGTCAGTGGTAAAGCTGATGACCTCAGATTGTAAGTCCACATCGTGTCAGACCACAGACATCACATCACTGATTATTTCCCCTTAACAACATGGCAGAAATGTTTTATCAGCTTGTGTATCGTCTACATGTTAATGGATTGTAATACGTGTTTTTCTAGAGTTATAAAATCATTTTAGTTATTTAAAAGATCAGTGGCTAAGTCAAGTTTGCCTGGGGATTTAAATATATATTTTTTAAATATGAAGTTCAGCTTCATTAGGTGTTAATGAAGTTATATTTACCTTTATAATAAATAAATACAGTGTTGGTTAAAAAAGTACTGAGCAAAAAGTGAGTTTTACAGTTTGATGGCCACAGGAGGGAAAGACTCGGTGGTCTCAGTCTACGGCTGAATGTGCTCCGGGAGGCATGTGGATGGGACGTGTTGTTCAGAATCCTGAGTAGTTTCATCTATATGCCAGTTCAGATCACATGAAATTGTATTTAGCAAATGTGTTATTATTTATCTGAAAAAATATAAATGTGTATGTATATTTACAAAAAAATGAAGCGTGGATCAGGAGATCAGGAACATAAGGTATTATGAATAGTAGTGTTATATGCTCTTATCCGAAAATAAACTTTTTCACCTAGGTAAAACACTTTTTAGCATTAATCCTATGTTTTGGCGCTAAAAAGTGTTTCACCTACTGTAGGTTAAAAATCTTTTGCTAAACACAATTTCATGACCTTTTATGTAGTGTCTGTAACATTTTTTAGTTCAAATCTTTCAAAGATTTTCTGTGTCATATAGATGAAACTTGGCCAATGTAGATTTCACATGAAAAGGTCTGAAATAAACCTGAAAAAGTGTTAAAATGCAAAATTAAGATATTGTACCTTGAATTTGAAATGGTTACGGACACTACAGATTTTTTTGCTTCTTAAGCTTTTACCAAAAACTGGAATGCTTTAATTTTGAGCACAAATTTGTATAGGTCATCTGCTTCTAGAGGCTTAGACCAGTTTTAGTATTAATACTCATAAAGAAATATGAATAATTATTATTTTAAATTATTATTGTTTGAGACAATATAACACTGAAACTGGCATATTTGGGGCACATATACGTAAAATCATCTCTCCAAAATGACTAAAGTTAGTAGGTAAACTTTGGCTTCTTTATATTTTCTGTATTATATGTATAATATTAAAAAAAACTGCACCCTTACTGTATATATACTGTACATTATTTCCTTTTTTTGTTCCTACACAGATGTTTCTCTTATCCCTATATTAACTTTTATTGCTAGAAATCTAGTCCATTTACTGTTAAGTTAGCACTTTTTAATACGATCATGCCAGTGAAGTCTAATCGAGAGACAGAACCCTAACCTGCCCAGCCAGTTTACCTTGATTTTTTTATGCCCAGATGCGTGTGGCGCTCAATTCCTCCCCCTTCCTCTCCCTCGGACGCTGACTACAAGTAAAGTTCAACTCTGATTCTGTCTTTGCTATAAACACCTTCACCTTTAAATGGAAAATATTCAAAATTAAGCTTAAAATAGTCTGCAATAAAGCCTTAACGATCTGATCTAACAACACCACTGACCCCATAACACCACCCAAGAAATCATGCTTAAAGGTTTACCAGATCCACTAGCATCGCACCACACAAAAAGAAATTGTCAAATGTTTTTTTACTTTTTTTTTATGGGGTCATCTCTTTGTTTTAAGACAAAGACCTGTGTAGGAGGTGAAGCGTAACCACACCAGTGCACCTCTGCGGTGTGCTGAAAGCGAACTTGACCACAGACTACCTGACAAACTTGAACTCACTCAAAGCTAGAGCTGGCAGCAGATACAGACATCATTTCCTGGGTGTTGTTGAAGCTAAACATAAAAGGCATTACACATGCTGCACTATTTCCTACAAGTGTGCTTATTGCTATTTTTAATCAGATGTGGTATTAAAATATATATTTTTTTCATGTAATGTGGTCAAAAACTGTCAGAATGAATGAGCAATATTAAATAAATTATGTCTTTATATACATCTTTCTTTATAAAGTAAAGAAATCCAATAAAGTGGATTTTCTTTAGAAACGGTACTAGAATGAAAACTAGAATAACACTATGTCTTCGAGCTCCACATGTTTGTGTAATACCTGACGGTACTGGTTTTAGATTAAATCTGTAGGAGTGTCGTGTGAATCCACGCCTCAGTAAAAGGGCAATGTGATATGCTGTTTAAAGTAGATACCGTAGTCAATATACTGTACAGGTGCTACAGACCTAGATGTTGTGCAACATTTTGAAACTGTTCAAAGAATATTGAATTGTTAATAGAATCGTTTTTTCTTTAATAGAATTTATTTTTGGGTTTTAAATAAGGAATGTTTAAGAAATCCCAGATTTGCAATCCTGTATGTATTTATAAATTTATAGATAATTTGGAATGGAAAGCCTAGAAATAACTGTGCCTTAACAAACAGCCAGAAAAAGTATTCCCCTTTCCATAAAATGTTTCAAACTTGCAGTACTGTGCAAGAGTCTTGAGCATGCATCATTTCTTCATATCAAATTAAATGATGGAGATTAAATTAAAGAGATTAAATTAAAGAAATCTGCAATCTGCTGCCAAGTGCCTAAAGATTTAGAAATTGCTTATTTATGTAACAACCTCGGCAGCAACCTTATTTCCCCTCTCGTCTGTTCCAACCAGTCAGCATTCAGCATCAGCAGTATACTAATCACCTGAACATCTGCCATCATCTGCACCTGTTTCTCACTGGGTCATGCCTTAAATGCGATGTTTTTGATTGAATGATTCATACTGTAGGTAAAGCTGTGGCTTAAACAAACATAAAAACATTCCTTTGTACATATTTTTTTGTAAGTTACCCGAACATTCTATCTGCGATGATGTTTGAAACACACAATTGTCCAGAATGTCTTTGTGTGCTGGTGCATTACAGTTTCCCTTCTGTGGAACTTAGAGCCCCAACCAGTTCTAACATGACAATGCTCCTGTGCACAAAGCAAGCTCCATGGAGACATGTTGTGGAAAAACTCAAATGTCCTCCACCGAGTGCTTACATTACCAGCTCTGTATTAATGCCCATGTTAAGTTCAGTGGTCAGGTCTGTCAATCACAGTCAGTCTGTCTGGAGATGTCCAACACTTTACAGACGCATTTCAGTTTGTAATCTAAATGCAGATGACGAAATAAAATCTCTGTGATGAGCCTGAGCCGTCACACGATTAAAACTATATGTTTCCTTCTGGGTGATGGACACTGATGGGACACTTTATTAGGAACACCCTAATTTTTTGTATGCAAGTTCTGTCAGGAACTTCAGAATGAAGGGAAATGTAATCTCAGGGTCTTGGACTTCGCCACGAATGAGATTTTCAAACTTTTTCAAGACTTTTTTTAAAGCTTTGTAAAAAAAACAAAAACAAACTTGTGCTTATTGCATATATTTTAAACTCTTGGATAAAGTATGAATTATATATGCTGGACAAAATGCAAGAGATTGTGAAACTTGCATTCCATAACTTTGCACATTTTCTTTTGATTTTTTTTTCTTTTAAAATGTGTTTAAGTGAATGAATTATTAAACTGAAAATTATTGAACAGTGTAATTGTACGAGTGGCGTTCAAGTCAAACCACGACTTTGCACAGAATAACAGAACGCAGTTATGAGAGTTAAAAACTCCCTTTATTTCTTTATATAATCCCCTGATACATTAACACACTTATCCCAGTGTTTTACTAGTGCTTGGACACCATCAAGGTACAACATGGTGGTGTTTTCTCAGTAAACAGGCCCCATGATCGGACTGCCTGCCTTACAGTGTGTGCTCATTACTGCTGAAATTCTCACCTCTCAGGAACCTCTTTAACGGCCCTTTTCCTTAATGAAAAAAAAAAAACGGCTTGGTTTGATCACCAGAAGGACGATGCACAAGCTCATACTGCCCTCTACACATTACAGGAACTTAGCTGGAAGTTTTTGCCACATCCCCCATACAGTCCTGACATCACTCCAAGCAATTTCCACATGTTTGTGCGAGTAAAGGAGTTCCCTGGAGGCCAGCGTTTCAGACGTGAATCAGACATGCAGTCCGATCATGGCTCCTTCATGGTGTCCAAGCACTAGTGAAACATTGGGATAAGTGCAGGAGTTTTTCTCACAACACTGAGATATGATATATATATGACACTGGGTATATATGAGCGGGTATAATCACTTCATTAATATCAATACAATTATTTATGCAAATTCACATCCCATTCCTCATTTATAATATGTATAAATTTATATATATATATAAATTTTTTAACGATTTCAAAACATTTCACAGTTAATGCAAAAATCTTTATTTGTACACCGGCACTTTTTTTTTTTTTTTTTTTACACTTAACCAACTACTACCTGGTGTTTTATCGCTTCGAAAATCAGTCAGCATGTTTCTGAGTAGGTGTATGTTGTAAATACGTATGTCCCACATCAACCTTCCTCCTACTCTCTCTCTCTCTCTCTCTCTCTCTCTTTTTTCTCTCTCTCTCTCTCACACACACACACATACACGCACATGCACGCACAGTCAGTTACACCACCTTAGCTCTTTGGCTCGGAGAGAACTGCAGCTGAGGAAACCACTGAACTAGAAACTCGAAACTGTGCATGTCACACAGACCACAAAAGGCTCAGTGAATCACACACACCGAGCTTGCACCTTGCCTGACTATATATGTGTGTGTGTGTATCTCTCTGTGGGGTGTTTTATGGGTCTGAGTCTGCATGTGCATTAACATCAAGTGTTCATGTTTACAGAGTAATCATTAGGGTAGGACTCGGTACTCTGAGTGAACTGAGGCAGGTTGTAATATTAGATCATTTGAATATATACTCATTGATTCAAGTGCAAATGCTTTACCTCGACTGTGGTAGTAACACTGGGGGTGATTTATAGATAAATTTTAAACCAGGCATACGTTTTCATTTTCCACTTAGAAACCACGAAGGATGAAACCGGTTTCCTCCCACAGTACAAAGACATGCAGATTAGGCTAAATGGCGTTCCCAAACTTCCAGTTGTGTGTGAATGTTGACCTATCACAGTCATATAAGATGGGAATAAATACAATAATCACCATTATACAGTCCCTAGTTGGACTACAGAGGTTCCTAGATGCATGGATGAATTGATGGATGGATGGACGACTCCAGTTAACCTGATGTTTTGCTGATGTCTCCTGTTATAATGTAATATCATTTTATGAGCTGCGACTGACAAAGCCATAAAAATTCTCAATATAAATGTAGGACTGAATATTTTCTCTCACTCTAACAGAGGCGTCACTGAATGATCCCAAATTCTGCTACATCCTGGACGTGTTCCTGTTAATCTACGGCATTGTGATCACCGTGCTGTATCTGCGGGAGAAAGTAAGGATGTCACTCAGCTTCACTCATTACACAAGCTATATATATATTCAAATTCAAATTCAAATTTTATTTGTCACATACACAGTCATACACAGTCATGCAGTGAAATGCTTAATACGACCGCCAGTGACTTTAGAAATGTAAAATAAAGACTTGTACGTAAAAATATGAATAAAAAGAAATACTGAAGAAAATAAATTTAACTATTAAAATAAACTGTACAAATAAGGGCATGATAGAAAAATATTACTATATATATATATATATATATATATATAAAGAACCAATCACATTTTTTTCAACAATAATGAGAAGATTTTGAGCTCAAAAATAAGCAACAGCAACAGAAACCTCATTAAGGCGTACAGTTCTCAGAGGGAATTAATCCACTGTAAGAATGACTCTTACCAACATTCTTTAATTTCTCTAATACCACAGCAGAAACTGATCAACAATTGCATTCTTTAAACTGCTTTTTTTTTTAAAAACCTCACCAAGCTCTTCCAAGCATTTTAAGGTGACAAAATGTCTCCTCACAAAAAAAAAATCACCATATAAAATCGGCGGCACGGTGGTGTAGTGGTTAGCACTGTCGCCTTGCTGGGTTCGATTCCCCGGCCAGGCTCGATTCCCGTCTCTGTGTGCATGGAGTTTGCATGTTCTCCCCGTGCTTGGTG
>JAQQZS010000010.1:14563909-14574230 GCA_030068045.1 Platyallabes tihoni | reverse complement strand
TGGACTGGTAGATCTCGGCACACTGACAAATTAAAAAGTAGATCTTTGTTCAAAAAAGGTTGGGCACCCCTGCTCTAAACTGATCCAGCAGCAGCAACTGACCCGGAATTCTCTTCATTTTGTGTTGCAGGGAACATTTTTGATCCGAGTAGATAAAGCCCTGTGCGATAGGTACTACCAAAGAACAGAGCAAAAATTAAAATATGATTTAGGATATACAGTACGAAGATGAAATGCTGGATTTGTTAAAAAAAAAAAAAGGCAAAGACGAACATATTTTTTAAAATGAGAATTATTTAATACTTATTAAGCACTCACTCCATGACCGCAGTTACATTTCATGATTGCATTTATTAATTTTTTTTTTATTTTCTATGCAATTTAATCTTGCCAGTTCTCATACACCGGCTAACTCTTCCCTTATACGTATATAATATGACAAGGACAGTAATTCTATCTCTTTCACTTTGAACACATGGCTAATTTTGCTACAGATGGGTTTCTGGTTTATTAAAATATGTTAATTGTAAAGCATCCGGAGACCGTTCATGTGTGGGATTGCTTCTCAGCCAAGAGAGAGGGTTCACCAACAATTTTTTCTAAGGATGCTTTACTGTTGTCATGACACAGGACACAGGACATGGTAGCGCTCACCTTTTCTCCTCTGGACAAGCTTTTTCCCAGATGCTCTAAACAACTGTAAAGAAAAGAAAATTTATTTTACCCCGGTCCTCAGGATATCAGTCTATCCATGATGTTTTTCTTGATATGTTATCAAGTTATAAAGGTGAGCACTACCATTAGTCCTGTGTCAAACCAACAGTAAAGCCTCCAGAGACCATTCATGTGTGGGGTTGCGTCTCAGCCAAGGGAGCTGGCTCATTCACAATTTTGCCTAAGCACACAACCATGAATAAAGAATGGTACAAAAACATCCTCCGAGAGCAACTTATATCGACTCTTTGCATAAACTTAATGTAATTGTCAATAAAAGCCTTTGATGCTCACAAAGTGCTTGTAATTATACTTCAGTAGCCAATAGTAACATCTGACTAAAATATCTAAAAACATTGAAGCAACAGATTTTGTGAAAATGAATATTTGTATCATTCTCAAAGCTTTTGGCCACCACTGTACATTTAAAGTTGTTCATGGTGGCATAAACATACTGTATAAGACTTTATCTTCTACTGTATGTCAATCGTTCCTAATGAAGCTCTACTGACATTACACACACATTTTAAACATGTTTTAAACAATTAACCAGAGGGCAAAGGGGAAAAAAAAGAAAAAATATATTTGTAGAAAATAAGTTTTTTTAATTGTTTTTTAATGTAAATTAAATGTGCCTTTAACTTTATATGTATTTTTGATATATATACTTTTTTAGGAAAAATTATTAGACAGTCGAGCATCGACAAAACATATATGGTACCTTCACTGACCTTGATTTGCAAACATAAAAATGACAACAATGAAGATTTTTGGGGAAAAAAATCACAAAAAAAAAAAAAAGCATTGGAATTTAAAATTTTAAAAAATGTTATAGATTGCCCTATAAAAGGTTCAGCCTTTTATAAAGTATAGAAAATCAGAAAAACTAAAATTTGCTGCTGTTGTTGTTGTTGTAAAATTAAATAAAGACATAAAGTTCATATTTAACCCAAGCAGAACGTATGGACTAATTGGGTACTCTTTTCGTTGAACTTGGTCTTTCCTGGCACTGGTTTTGTCCCTACATATTTGTAAATGCACTGGTTCACCCGACTGAGCTGAAGTTATGTTCAACAATAAAGCTAACACTTATACTGCTTTATCCTGTAATCGGGGTCGTGGAGGCCGCTGGAGCCTACCCCTGGAGACTTGGGGCACGATGCCTGGACAGAGGGGCCAATCCATCCAGGGCACACACACATACAGTACATACACTCACATGCTCATTTGTACACTGGGAATTGGAACACCAATGCGAATACCTAGCATTGGGTATTAGAGAACATACACACTGCATGCACTCAGACCCAAGGCAGCAATCGAACCTGGACCACCGTGCCACCTCCACTCACGCTTACAGAAAAACAGAAAAAACCTTTTTAATTAAAAACAGATTTTTTAAATATTAAACTGCCCCCACAAGCTCTGCCTTCAGTGGCAGCTCGTTCCACATTCTATCCCCCAAAAGCAGCATGTGGTCTTTCTGATGACTTCACGAGGACCAAGATGTGTTATTGTGAATCACAGCATATTAACTGTCTGTGAGAAAACTTTGTGTTTTACACTTTGTGTGTACGTGTGTGTTTAATTGAATAGACCGGCAGTAATGGTTCATATTCCGTGAACATCTGTCATTAGTTTGTTATTCCTGTTTGTCCGCAGCTGCTTTGAAATGAAAAAAATGTTTTGGTTTTGGTACTAACAACATTTTTTTCATTTTATTTATTTTTTAATTTAATTTATTTATTTATTTTTTTTTTTTTAATTAAAAAAAATAATAAAATGAAAAAAATGTTGTTTTTGTGTCTCGAAATGTGTTTTCAATCGGTTGCTAGGATCAGCTCTATTGAACCCCTAACCAAATTCACGTCCTGTACTTTGGGGTTAATTTTATGGTTTGGTAGATCTCACCAAAAGAATGCTGAAAAAGAACAATAAAGAAAGCATCAAAGTGTTCTCTGGTAATGATTTCTGCCTTGGTAAAAATGACTCCTCATACTTCTGGCTGGACGGCTCACTTATGTGTGTGAGAAACGTATATGAGGCATGTGATACAAATACAATCTGTTGGATTCACATAAATATATGTGACCGAAACGAACTGAACATTTTTCAGCCAAATCCACTGGGTCGCTCGGGCCGCCGGAGTAAATATATAAGAAGTGACTTATTGTACATAATCCTTTTTTAAATATTTTTTTTTACCCAAAATATAATATTTGCCTTGTCAGTGGTTTTGGTACTAACCAATTTTATATGGGTTATACTGTATGTGGATGTTTTCTCATTACGGTACCTTGACTCAAAATGCTGAACTGTAACTTTTCACACACACACTTGGTACAGTAGAATGTTAGTGTTTTGTTGTCGATAATTGTTTTATCTCCTAGCACCAATATTTGACTCTAATGCTTAAAGTCACTGGCATTGGATGTTCGAGCACACACACACACACACACACACACACTCTCTCTCTTAGTGACAATTTGTTGTTGAAAATCTGCTTACCAGCATGTTTTTTTTTTTGGACAGGTGGAGGAAACACGGTGAAAACACGTGAAACACCACATACACACACTCTCTCTCTCTCTCTCTCTCTCTCTCACTCTCTCTCTCTCTCTCACTCTCTCACTCTCTCTGTTTCTCTCACTCTCTCTGTTTCTCTCTCACACACACACAGAGTAACCTGAGCTCAGAATCAAACACATGACAATGACGCTGTCAAGCATACAGGTTTTTTTTTTTGTTCATTTAGTCCCAACAAAACAAAATTTCCCAAATCCGAATCCTTTGATTGTGCTATTAAATCTCTCGTAGTTCACATTCACGCTTGCCAGTTTAAATTCCGCCTAATCCTTCTAATGCATAAAGCCTTACTTGGTGAAGCAGGGTTTCTTGATGTTGTTCTTTCAGCTGTTCCTGTTAAGGGGTCGTCAACAGCACATCATCTGATCCAGACATTTAAGTTGGCACAGGTTTTACGCCACCTATTTTTATACGGACTTGGGACCGGCACTAAGCTTGCCCTGCATCCAGTGGCTGGTATGTGAACCCGGGCCTTCTCCTTGGCACATGAGAAAGCCTAACACTGAGCAACAAATGCTTTGGTGCAGAGCCGTGCACTGACATACTGTAGTATGGAAGGGGAGGTGCTTGAGCCAAAGAAAAAGCAATTATTTACATAATAAAAAATAAATAACATGACCTACAGTAGCACATCTTTTATTTATGTACAGTAGTGTACCACTGCGATGGATTGGCACCCTGTCCAGGGTGTACCCTGCCTTGTGCCCGAAGCCTCCTGGGATAGGCTCCAGGTCCCCCGCGAACCTGATCATAGGACAAAGCGGTATAGAAAATGAATGAATGAATGAGTAGTGTACCAGTCAAAAGTTTTGGATTTATTTTTCGACTTTCAAAACATTTCTGGAGATTCCCAAGCATGAAATACATACTGTATGGCATTGGGTTATTGAGTATCAACAACAACCTCGACAACAGTCAGTTGATATGTTAAGACATGAAGGTCATGTTCTGGAATAGTTCTTGCAAGAACAGTATTTTAAAATGCAGTTGCAAAATCCATCCAGCACGCACCATGATGGAACTGGCTCTCCTGAAGGTAGCTTGGTGGGTTGCTCAGCGGCCTATTTATCGCAAGGTCCTGGGTTCAAACCCCAGGACCACCAAGCTGCCACTGTTGGGGCCTTAAGCAAGGCCTTGAGCAATCAATTGCTCATAGTATCTGTAATTAAATAAAATGTAAGTCACTCTGGATAAGATCGTCTGCCAAAATGGTTACTCACTCACTCACTCACTCATCGTCTATGCCGCTTTACTCTGTATACAGGATCGCGGGGGGCCTGGGCACAAGGCGGGGTACAACCTGGATACGGTGCCAATCCATCGCAGGGCACACACACAGGGCACTCACTCGCACACTCATTATGGGCAATTTGGCAAGGCCAGTTAGCCTAATCTGCATGTCTTTGGACTGTGGGAGGAAACCGGAGTACCCGGAGGAAATCCACCAAGCACAGTAAGAACATGCACACAGAGACAGGAATCGAGCCTAGCCTGGAATCTAACCCGAACCCTGGAGGTACAAGGCGACAGTGCTAACCACTACACATGCCAAAATGCTGTAAAATGCGAATGAAGACCATCCCAGGAAAGTAAGACCAGAACTTAAAGAATGAATGAATACATAAACGAATGAATAAGAAGTTCATTTAGAGTTACCAGCCTCAGAAATCACCAATCGATAAAGATTTGAGCCGTTATGAAGACTTTACAGAGCATAAGTAGCAGACACATCTCAATATCAACTGTGCAAAGGAGATTACATATTTTCTAGAACAAAATAGTACTCATCTTTTACACATTGACAATGGTCTTGCAGTATTGACCATTTAATACATGACAAGTCAACCAGAATGGCACATTCGTTGGTGGGCGAGAAAAACGGCTCTTCGCGTCGAGGTTAATCACGCTGAGTCTCAGAGAAAATGAGCTACAACATTATTCTGATAAATAAACTCAGACCAATTTTGTGTCCTTTTCTGTCTACGGCTTATGTTGTACCGCCTATCCTGCTTTATCGATCACCTCTTCTCTGCAGAGTCGCTGCTGCTGGATATACAGTATTAGCAGTTACATTAGATTGTCACATTAGAGAGTCTTGTTCATATACTTTTTGTCTACTTTTGTCTACTGACTTGGGCTACTGGCTTAGGGCACAATATTGTTACTTGTCTGTTGCAAATTCACGCAGTCTGTGGGGTGTGTGAGACTGTCGGTCTGTAGGGTGCTTGATCTGCATCATTTGGTTGCTGTGGCATGCAAATCGACAGGGGATGGGCAAGGGAAGGGTCTAATGCAATATTACAGAATTAGAACTCAAATACAGTTGACAGTATTGTAACAAAACTTTCATTAAAATATAATTTTTATCAATTTTAAATATGATATAAGATAAATATAACATTAAATCAGTCATTAAAGAGGCAGTTAAGAAGTCAGAGGGAAAAAGTCAAAGGGCCGGGGACCATCTCTGCTCCACCTGGAGTCTATCTTTGCACGTGCTTGCTGTGATGTGTTAAGTATAATTTTGATGTAATCCAACATTTTGTTTTATCACTTATCATGCATCTTTCTGTGATGCATGTTCAAACTTCAAACTTCCACTTTTTGAAAATTCTAGAACATTGTAAGGATTTATATAATGTCCCTTCAAAGGTGTTTGCAATCAGAAATGGGTTCCGGATACAACCCTGAGGAACTACGAGCACAAGGCTTAAAAAACATTTTTCTGTTATTATCTTAAAGCAAAAACTAAAAATCAAAATACATGTATAAATGAATTTGTTCCTTGTTACGATAAAAGGTTCAGCTAAATCAGAAACCTGGAGACAATCCCTGGGGACTCGGGGCACGAGGCTGGGTACACAGGGCAACCAAAAAGTACGCAAGTCACACTAAGCACACTCACTCACACACTATGGGGAATTTGGAAGTGAACTGTGGGTGGAAACTCGAGTACGTGGAGGAAACCCACTAAGCATGGGGAGAACATGCAAACTCTATGCACACCTGAGGTGGGAATCAAACCCTCAAACCTATAGGCGCGAGGCCACAGTTCTAAGCACTACTCACTACCGTTGACACCATTTCAGAGTAGCCATTCAGTCTACTGCCATGTTTTATTTGGTATTTGGGAGAAAGCAAGACAGCCTTCACAAAAACACTACACAAACAGTTGGATAAAATACTGGTAATAGAAGGTGTTACATTTTTAAGCAAGAATGGGTTAGCTATACTGTAAGTATCACAAGGACTGTAAAATGAAGTAACTGAAATATTATGAAATGTAGATTTCCAGGTTTAATTTAAGGGTCTACAGGCATTTATTATTTTTTAACAAGTCCCTTCATTTCCACAGGCACAAAAGTAATTCAACAACTGATTGAAAAGCAGTTTCATGGCTGTGCCCTGTTTCGTGGTTATTTCATGACAAATTAAGGAGATAAAAGGTCTGGTTTTGAATTTCATTTTGGTACTGTAGGTGTTCATTAGAATTCTCAATATGCAGAGCAAATAGGCGCCAATGCACATAAATCATTAAGGTGAAAAAAACTATCAGAGTAATAGCAGAGCCTTTAGGAATGGACAAATCAACAGAGGAACACTCTGGAGAAGGTAGATGTATCTTTATCAAGGTCTTCAATCAATACATGCTTTCATGAATGCAAATAGGGATGGTTGACCACAAGATGCAAACCACTGGGGATAACACAATGATTGGAGTAGAAAATTATGTATGATGGAGAAGGAATGAGAGGGCTCATATTCCAAACCATACCACATCATCTGGTGGAGGCAATGTTCTTGCATGGCTGCCAGAGGAACTGGGTCACTGGTGTGTATTGATGACCCGACTGCTGATAAAAGTAGCAGGATGTATTCCAGAGTGTATAGAACTATAGTTTCAATTCAGATTGTTTCATATGCTGAAAAGCTGATAATTCTGCGCTTCACACTACAGATTGATAACAAACCAAGAACATCCCAAGGCAAAGGAACGGTATGCTCACCTGACCTTGACCAAATTAAGCTGCTTTTCGCTTACTGAAGACAAAACTAAAGGTAGAAAGACACAAACAAGCAGGAGCTGAGGTCAAATCCTGGCAAAACATTGCAATGGAGGAAACTGTGTTTTGCAAGTATCAATTCTTTCATCTTCAGTCATCTTCTATACCACTAATTCTGTGCACAGGTTTGTGGGTGGCCCAGAACTTGTCTCAGTAGACATAGGGCATGAGATGGGGTACACCCTGGATAGGGTGGCAATCTATCACAGTGCACACACACACACACACACACACACACACACACTACAGGCAATTTGGGAACGCCAATCTGCATGTCTTTTGACTGTGGGAGGAAACTCACCAAGCACTGCAGAGAACATGCAAACATGCCCACAGATCCTTGGAGTTAGCCACAGTGCTAACCACTATGCCACCATGCCAACACTTCTCAGTCATTCTGTCCTTCACTCACTTATCGTCTATACCGCTTTATCTTGTAAACAGGGTTGCATTGAGCTTGGATCCTATTCCAGGAGACTTAGGGATCGAGGTTGGGTGCACTGTGGAAGGGGTGCCAATCCATCGCAGGCACACACACACTCATTCATACACGGGCAATTTGGGAACGCCAATTAACCTAATGTACATGTTGTGTCCGCGCACACACAGACAGGAGAGACTCGAACCCGGACCGGTAAAATCATTTTTTTTTTAAATTGACATTGGAGGAAAAATGCTAAATGAATGCAGGGTTTTTGTTAAACCCTTTAAATTAAAGCTGAAAGTGTACAATTGTAACAACATCTTGATTGCTTTTTTTTAAAATTTATTTACAGACAGAAGCAAAACCACATCAAAACAAAAATGTCTCACCGTCCAAATATTTATGAACATTTGGTGCAGTTTGCAGTGCATGCCAATGCATGCCAATTCACTCTCAATCATGATTATGGATCTGCAGTTGAGATGCTGATTTCCAGGCTGATAAGAACTTCTGGGTAAACAATCTGTTGTGGTTTTTCGAACGAACACGCGCGCACGCCCGCGCGCACGTAAACCAATCTTTCGAGGTTTAACGTCATTATTTTCCATCTAGAATATTCTGATAACAAAGTGCTACAGAGAAATCAAACCCGGACACAAGTTAACTGACAAGACGCAGCACTTTCTCGCGTCTTAAACGCACCTTCACACCTTGAGTCAATTCAAATCTCGTCATTTCCTCACAGGTGAAAGATTCCCCCCTTAAAAGCACCACCTTAGCGATAAGGAAACCGTCTAACTCCTGTGTTCTTCGCTTCGCTTTGACGTGACAGATTCACGTCAGATACACTGACATACTGTATACACGGGGTGTCCCTGACCTGGGATCAGCCTGATCTCTCTAACACCTCAAAGGAATTTATTTCGAATGCTTTGCAAATGAAACACAAGACAAATCCAGTCGCTCCAATGATTAAAAAAAAAAAAAACCGTGCGCACGCAATCACTGGGTCTGAGAAATAAAAATATTGTTTTAAACTGTTATTATTAATAACCCTTTTGAGCCACCCGGTTTGACAGTGTAAATTACAGACAAGCATCATGAGCATACACAAGCACGTGCAATTAGATTAATTAATAGTTCATAAACTTTTTTTTAAAATCACCGAACAAAATGCAGAAACAAGCGCCTAAACATGCATAACTTATTCTGTATAAAACGAAGCTGAAAATGGCTGAAAGGTTTACCCTTACTGTATCTGTCAGTCTTCAGAAACCTTCTTCTTCTTCATCATCATCATCATCATCATCATGGTCATCATCAGAACACCATAAAACCACGTCTTGATTTATCCAAAACGCGCTCCTCGGTCATGTCCAGCTCAATGAGGTTGAATATAATAAAAATAAAAACCCGATATAAGGATATACTGTAGACCTACAGACTGCCGCGCGCAGTCTAGTCTCGTACCTGACGCAACATTTGTCCCCGATCTATTATAGCCGTAATAATGATAATAGAAATACCTGATGATTTAATCATCATCCGAGCTTCAGCGACATCGCTCCTCGGTCTGAACGCGATCTTCTCTCCTCCTGGCTTCACGTCATTCCGCCCCGTGTGTTTGTGTTTGAGAGCGCGCTCAAGCCGAATCCCAAACGGCTACCTAATTGGTCCCAAAGCGCACTACCTAGTGCAAACCATACAGCTTGTGTGAGTGCACTTAAATAGGAAGAGGGAGGCATTTGATAGTCATACCGGAGCGGTCAGTACACTACAGTTGCGATTAGAAGTTTACTATACACTCATCATGAACGTTTGTGAAAGTACAGTATGATTGTGCATTGCACATCTGTAATACAGGAAACACCCAGAGAATCCTCAGATCCTTAGAATTATAATAATAAAAATTATTAAAGATAACAAAATAATAATTACTATTAAGGCTTAATAATAATACTTATTTAATTTATTATTATTATTATTATTATATACAAAATATAAACATTAAAATTTTAAATCAATATTTGAACTGCTAGCAAGATAAATGTTGAATCAGGGCCTGGGTGACTAACTTTAGGAGCGATGTTTGAACAGGCCTGTGCTCTGAACATTGAATTCCAATAGGACTGGACATACACACCCACTGTATGAAGCCAAACGATTATTATTGGATTTGGAGAGACATGCTCCCCTCAGAATCACAATGTTGAGAAACAAACTCTTGTTCTCATAGAGACTCTTTTTTTGTGTGTCTGACACATGACACATTTATATAAAAGTCAAATCTTTGCTAGTTATAATATTGTAATATGAAAGCATCTGGTGTTATCTATATATTTTATTGATCTTTACTCAAAATTAGTAAAAAAAAAAAAAAGTAAAAAAAAGAGAATATCACAGTATTTATGCAGGTTTATGCAGATCAAAGTTTTTCAAGTGTGTTTTAATTGTTGGGGTATTATTAGGCCAATTATATATATATATATATATATATATATATATATATATATATATATATAAAAACAGTCTT
>JAQQZS010000010.1:14543858-14559489 GCA_030068045.1 Platyallabes tihoni | reverse complement strand
ATGTATAAATGTATAAATATATAAATATAATGTATATTATACCTAAATTGTAGTGCCAGTTCCCTAAGTCAGATTTCATAAAAATGCTAATTTATGGATTGTTGCATGCTCTCTGTTTGTCTGTGTTCATCGGATGAGCATGTGAAAGTGTGTGTGCACAGTGTACGTCCGATCCAAATTGTTAATCCTGCCTCATACCCAATGTTCTTAGGATAAGCTCAAGATCCACCTTATACCAAAACAGGATTAAACAGCTCCTAAAGATGAAGGAATGAATAAATGTTAAAACAGCATTTCTCGAACCATGACCTCTCATCGCTCACTATATTTCACTCTCCTGTTAAACTGTATACTGCATAAACACTCATTGAAGGTCTTTGGCATACACAATGAACCTTTCTTTTGTAAAGCAAAAATGCCTCTAAAACTGGCCTTTTTTTTTTTTATAGCATTCTTCTTATGTAAATGTTTTTACATAAGAAGAATGCTAAAAAAAAGAGCAGTTAGTGGGAATAATAAAAATAAATGTTCTGATGTTGTACAGAAAGAAAATTAAATGTCCTGTTGTTTATGGTAGAAGTCATATAATAATCAACTACAACAAATTTTGTTCTTAAAAAAAATTATCAGGGTGTACTAATAATATTAATAACAAATAATACTGTGCATTATTTGTTTTTGCCATAAATATTTTTTATATTCATAATTAGACTCACACTATTAATATTATTTTTGCCATTATTTCCTGTACCATGCAGGAATAACCATGAAATATGAATTTACATGATTAGTGATTGGTTAAGTTGAATCATGTGAGATATAGTAAATGTGATTGTTCTTAGGGCATAGTGTGAAAAAAGAAATAGAAATGGCGTTCTGGTAAAATTTCCCTAAAAAAGCCACGTAGAAACGTCAAGTCCTTCAGGTAGAAGCTTGTCATTCTGTGTTCGTACATGTCAAGCCTAATTATGTCTACATTGTAATATTCAAAGTTATTTTCAAATTCCTGTTTTGCCTCACCTCAAACATCTGCAAAATTTGAAAATCTGTACATTTGAAATACATGTGATGCATTAAGGTGGTTACGCTTACTCTACATGGGACGGAATGAAGAACAGTCTGAGGAGCAAAAGAAGTAAGGAATGGTACTGTAATAGATGGACAATTATAATTATTTCCTGAAAATTCTTTCTTCTACCTGATTACACTGGGAATAAATCGTTTTTTTTTTATACAAATGAAAAACATTTTTGAAAAGTAATGTTTTATTTTAGCCTTCTAATAAAAACAAAAGCTTAACCCTGACTGACCAAATCCTGTCTCATACCCAGAACCCTAACCGCACCATCACTAATGATCATGAATGAGACACGCAAAACCCACTGGAATGCATCATCTACTGAAGAAGGCTCTTTGAACATTTGAAGACATGCAGTCATTCCATTATTCAGACCAGCCTGGTCTTTATGGATCAGTGATATCAAGAAAAAAATGCTTCTGCATTAACCAGCAACAGCCATTAACCATAACCAATAAGCATTTGAAGCCCCCTGCTGTACTTACTGTATACATATGACTGCATCACCAACTCTACAACCATCATCAAGTTTGCTGATGACACTGTTGTGGTGGGCTTGATCACTGACAACAACGAGAAGGCCTACCTGGAGGCACAAAAGTATGGTTAGGGTAGAGTAGGGTCTGTCCACGTGCCATCCAGCACATCGGGTGACAGATACTTCCCACCCTGTAGATATATTTTGTGGTGGTTATTGGGTTGCCAGCTCGATGCCTAAGTATACTGTATCTGAGCACTTAGCGTAGAAGGACCTTAGGTGCAACAGTGGCAGCCTGGCAACATCAGAGCTCCAACCGGGGACCTCCTGATTCAACACCTTACCAACCATTTTATCCCTGACTCCCACAGGAACAACCTCCTTCTGAACATCAGCATTACAAAGGAGTTGTTAGTTGACTTCAGCACAAAGCAGCAGAGGAACTACCAGCCATTTATCATCAGTAGGCAGCTTTCGGTAACTCTTTGTTTACATCACATAGGATCTGTCATGGTCCTGTCACATCAACATTGTGGTGAAGAAGGCAGAGCAGCATCTCTACAACCTTAGACACCTGAGAAACTTTACACTGCCTTCCAAGGTGCTTAGGAACTTCTACACCTGCACCACAGAGAGAATCATGATGGGAAACATCACAACCTGATTTGGGAACAGCACCATGCAGGAGAGACGAGCTCTACAGAGGGTGGTGCAATCAGCTGAGCACATCATCCTGTACCAAGCTCCCTGACCTGCTCTCAATATACAGCAAGTGGTGATGGAAGGCAAGGAAGATCGTGAAGAACCTCACCCACCCCAACTACAGTATGGACTGTTCTTTCTGTTGCAGTCTGGAAAGCGCTTCCTGCTCCCTGAAGGCCAACACAGAGACGGAGCAGGTGCTTCTACCTGCGTGCTATACCAGAACACTACACAAAACTAAATAAATAGAATTTGCTTTTGTTTCCTTCTCACCATGAACACACACACCCTACATTTCTGCCAACACATCAGAGTCACGATGCAGCTCATTACTCGCACGTTGCACGTCTTGTTTGCACACTGCTCATTTGCAGATAAAATGATAGGCAACCACATGTTCACATATCATTTTTCAGTCACACTGCTGCTGTCATACCCACACACCATATTTTATATTTTTATACTATATCTCACAGTTTACACTTTCATTTTGTACTTTCTTTTCCAGTGTAATTTATATATTTCCATTTTATAACTTTTATTTTTGTAAATTTCCAGCCAAGATTTTTTTTGTATTGTGTTCTCTAGGTAAATTTTTTCATTATAGTGCAATCTTTTTATTTTAGGTCATAGACAGTCGTGCAAGCATTTCACTGCATATTATACTATGTATGGTTGTGTATGTGACAAATAAAACTTTTATTTTTTATTTTAGCCCCAATGGCTTAGAGAGCTCGTACCCTACAAGCATGTACAATATCTGTTCATGCTCAAATTCTATTAGCTGATCTGATTCACACAGACATCACATACATATGCTGGAGCTATGGAGATATGTACAGAATATGTACAGAATCTCAAACACTCACTCACTCACTCATCTTCTAAATTGCGTTATCCTGTATACAGGGTTGCAAGGGAATGAAGTTGTACATTGTACATCCTGAGCCACGTGCCAATCCATTGCAGGGCACACATACAGACACACTCATTCAAACACTACATGAACATGCAAGCTCCACGCACATAGACCCGAGATGGGAACCGAACCCAGATTCTGTAAATGACATATGATAAACAGAATGAGCAGCTCACCTCTCATATCTTCTGGTCCGAATCGTTCATTCCTTTGTTATGAGACTCTCATAGACACTATGCAGTGCTTTACACAGGAAACAGAATTGAGCGGTTCTTCTCATGAGTCTTCTAGTCTGAGTCATTTGTTCTTTTGAATCTATTGCACTGCATAGCATCTATGGGACAAAAGAACAAACAACTCGGACCAAATGACTCATGAGATGAACTGCTCAATTCTGTTTCCTGTGTACTGCACTGCATAGCGTCTATGGGAGTCACGTGACAAATGAACGAATGATTGATTGTGCCCTGCAACAGACTGGTACCTGTCAAGGGTGTATCCTGCCTTGTGCCCCGAGCCCCCCGGTATAGGGTCCAGGCCTCCCATGATTATGTACAGGATAATTGGTATCAAGAATGACTTGATAGTGAGAGTGAGCTTTGCTCCTGGTGTCACTCAAAGCCTGTTTTAATTCTAACCATTTTTTATGCCAGGCACTCAAACACTCATGGGAACTAATGGGAAATAAACAGGGACTCAAGCACCCACTGAGTGCTTTCTGTTCTGTGCTCGCACCTAAAATGACAAAGATATACTGAAGACAAAATGCTTTGTAAAATGATATAGTATATCTGTTTGGAAAATTATTTTTCTTTTATTATCTGCAGCAGAACACAATCATCAGTAAACACAATCATCAATAAGGTCAAAAGGAAATCAATCACATGGTGAGCATAAGACACCTTTGTCATTGTTGTTTTTTACTTAGGTCATCCAGATTTTTTTGTGCTACACCCACAGTACAGTACTGTACATGTCAGGAATTTTATTCATTCTCGAGTCTTGTATCGTACAGTAGGTTGAGTGTTTTACAAGTGTTTGCTTTTCACAGTTTGATCAGGTTAAAACAGAACGTGGTCTTGCCATGTCTTGTTCTACCAAACAAACCTGCTTTGGAAAGGGCATCTATTTCCTTGTTTTGATTATATAATATTTGGGTAGAACTGCGTTGTGTTTTGTGCGTTGGCTTAGGGTGATTAGATTTAATTACTGTTAGTTGGAATTTCTTTCCTTAGATGTCATTACTGTACATGTGATTAAAAATATATGAAGGACGGAACTGTAGTATGGATATACAGTACACTCAGTCAGTTTATTATGAACACTCGTACACTTGCACATTCATGCAATTACAGTAGCTATCTTATCAGCCAATAACTCTGCAGCATGGCAATATATAAAATCATGTTGAGACAGGTCAAGAGCTTCAGTTAATGCTCAAACATCAGCATTTAGAAATAATTGTCATCTCAGGGACTTTCACCATGGCATTGTTGTTGGTGCCAGATGGACTGGTTTTACATATTTTAGAATCTGTTGAGATGGGAATTTCACAAAAGGTTCTAACAATTAGAGGATTCTGGACAAAACAAGAAAGTGATTAGCAGTTCAGAAAGAGGATATGGTTTGTTAGTAAGAGACAAATAGAAATGGAAAAAAGTTTAGTGAGTAGCACTGTGGAAAGAAACCGGAGTACCTGGAAGAAACCCACCGAGCATGGGAAGAACATGCAAACTCCATACACACAGACTCTGAGGCAGGTATTGAACCCAGAACCTGGAGGTGCAGACGACAGTGCTAACCACTAAACCACCGTGCCGCCACCTCCTTGTTTAATGACTCTTAAATTCTGCACTGGCAGGCCAACATTAGGGTTAAATCAATCCGCAGAACAAATGTGTCTTGTGTTTACATTTACAGTATTTGCATAATTATGTGGGGAAAGCACTATTTAAATGCCTAAACCACTAGTTCTCCATCTTATATTAACTACTTCCAACATGATAGTGTAAAATGTCACAAAAAACAAACTGACCTCAAAAACAGAACGGGTTCTCTGTGCTTCATTGGTACTTTTGAATTGTGGTTTAATATTTTAACTCTAAACTAAAACATGGACAGTTCACTACTTCTGCATTAGTATTCCTGGCAATTGTCCTGGCTTTATCAGCTGGAACTGGCCTCACCTGAGCTACCGAAACTTTCACTAATCTGATGCCGAAGCAAAGTTACAGGTATGTTGAATATGTATATGTACTTACAGAAGTACCATGAGGCTGGAAAATTCCAGACAATGCTTACTCATTTTACAATTGTAATCAGAAAACTGTTGAATGCGGTTGGAACGTTGGAACTGCACCTTGATTCAGAGGAAAAGGGAAACTGCACACACTTTGGTCTGAAATTATACTGTGGGAAAAAGGTGCATGTTGTAAACTGACACCAGAAAATAAGCCTCTGAGCCATGTGAGTCACACACACACACACACACACACACACACACACACACACTAACTCTCATGTAAAAGAATAACTTCGTCTGTAAAGCTGTCATGGTGCAATCAAATGAACTATTTTCCGGCACTTGTTGATTCTGGTGCTGCAGGTAATTTCAAAGATAAATACATGGCTTAAGCATCAAATACGCCCCTTGTCCCTCTCAAAGGCTCACTTGCATGGCACCCTGCGGGGAAACGGAAAAATGACCAAGAGGACCATTTCTATTCAAATATACTCATGCATTTACATCCAATCTCTTCTTCGAGACTATCAAACCTAATTCTAATCCTATAGTTTTCCCTAGAATCCCCCCTGGTTGACTAGTCATGACCCATAGTGTACATGTTCTGGAAATAAGATGAGTTTATTCTGTGGCAGCACTGTTTTAAATCTTGTCTTTACCATGGCTCTTCATCCATATTGAAAGGCCACCAAAACATTCAAAGCACCATAATGACAGAGGAAAAGTACTTACAGTATACACCTAGGCTGAGATGTGAAAGTTTACCAATAAATACTCAGTTTGCGCTAAAATCAAAGTGGGGGATCAGTGATGAAATGATTGAGAATGGCTCCCACACACACACACACACACACACACACACTTCAGCTGCGCTAATCTAATTTCAGTTGGACATTCAAGCTGTGGATGAATGGATCATGAGAAGAGAACAGCCTTGGTAAGTGGCACACATTCAGTAAAACTCATATGAGTAATACCCCAATTAAAGATGGCAGATGTTGCTGTCCTTAACCACAGCTGTACCTTGGATTAAGGTTCTTTCCAAGTTTTCATTAAGAGGCCAGATTGAGGTGGTTTGGACATGTTCAGAGGAGAGATTGTGAGTATATTGATAGAAGGATGCTGAGCTTGGAACTTCTAGACAGGAAGTATTGAGGAAGACCAAAGAGGATATTTATGGATGCAGTGAGAGAGGACATAAAGTTAGTTGGTGTGAGAGGATAGGGTTAGGTGGCAGATGATTCGCTGTGGTGACCCCTAAAAGGGAACAGCCGAAAGTCAAAGAAGAAGTCAGACAAATTAATCAGGGGCAGTTCTAGTTCAGAAGGTTAAGGCACTGGGTTATTGATCAGAAGGTCAGCAGTTCAATCCCCAGCTCCACAAGACTGCCGTTGTGGGCCCTTAAGCTCAATATGAAAATTCTCTAGGCAACACCCTAGCCATTCCCTGAAGATTCTTTCATATCAGTCATGGAAATTCCAACCTAATTTGAGTTTTGACATTGTTCTTGTTTGTCACCTCATGTCATTGATTGATGAGCAGAATTTGAGACTCATCAAACCAGCCAACACTTTTCCAATCTTCTGTTGTCTAATTTTGGTATGAATTGAGGCCATGCAATTTGTACCCTCAGTTTCCTGGGGTGGCACCTGATGTGGTCTTCTGCTGCTGTAGCCCATCTACTTCAAGACTAGACGTTTTGTGTGTTCAGTGATGCTCTTCAGCATACTTGAGCATATTTGAGTTACTGTTGCCTTCCTATCAGCTGGAACCAGTTTGGCCATTTTTCCTCTGAACCCTGGCACCAGCAAGGCATTTTCATACCAGAGAACTGACGCTCACTGGATCTTATCTCAGACCTTTGTTTGTAAACACTGAAGAAGGTAGAAAAACCCAGTAGATCAGCAGTGTGTATATATACTATATTGCTAAAAGTATCCGCTCGCCTGCCTTCACATGCATATGAACTTCTATCGGGTTGAGGTCAGGACTCAACTGTCAAGTTTTTCCACATAAAACTTGCTCATCCATGCCTTTATGAACCTTGTTTTGTGAACTGGTCACACACACATGGTCACATGTGTCCCGAAACTGTGGTGCTAATAACAAGCAGTACTGTGGTATGTGTACAGTTCTACTACATATCTGCAGCAGTCCGAAGTTAAGGTATCTTATCTATATATACCTGACCTGAGAGAGCAGTGTTATGCGCTAAAATCAAAATATTGAATATAAGTGAAGTTATGAGCAGTTTATGTAAGTTTATGCTGAAATAACAGCGCTGAAGTGGTTTAAGTGAATTTTAACACGCTGGAATCATGCAAGACAAAACTTCTTTATCTGATCTACTTTGTCCATTTCTCATCTGTGATTCACTCTCCGATTACAGAAGTGTATTTGGCTGACGACAAAAGAAGTACAATGTCATAAAGCCATTCACTGTGTAACAGTAAGAAACCTACCCTCTTTCATCACTCTTCATCTCCCATTTAGTCCACCCCTACCAGCCTCCATTCTTTTGTGCATAGCATGCTGTCCTTCCTTGTCAAAAGTAATGAAAAGGTGAAAAGGAAAAAAAGCAGCATATGCTTTTCATCACTGAATGAAGTAACAGAAAATGGAGGGGTTAGGGCATGCTGATTCACTTTCAGCTCAGCAGAAGACACCATCCAGTAATAGCTTTATATTAAACACTCTCTGATGGTCAGAGTCATACATTAGCTTTGAGTTTATATATTTAATTGGTTTCATATTCTGAGTTGCTTTGATAATCTACAGAGAAAAACTGGAGAGGTTTTTAGTGGCACTGTGGTTTGCTGTCAGTGTCCTCTTGCTGGTCCTGGGTTGGGGGATCAATTCTCACTTCCAGTGTATGTGTCAGGAGCTTGCCCGTTCTCTCCAGCTTGGTGGGTTTCCAAAGACATTCAGTGTAGACTGATTGGTGTTGCCAATATTGCCTGTAGTGTGATGATGCTAAGAGTTAGGTGTGTCTGAGTGGAGTTAACCTGCCTTGTGCCCTACATTGCCTAAGAGGCTCCAGGTCCCCAGTGATGATGGATGATGAATGATGAATAGTATAGATAATGGAAGGATGTAATGATTGTTTGATCGATTTAGTGTTTTTTGCTGTAGTGTAACTAGTGTAAGCTTATCTAGCTACATTAGCAACTTACAAGTTGCAATGCAGTTTGCTGGTGAAACCCCCTTATATGTACTTTCCTGGAATGTTTCATCAGTCTTCGGGAACATATTAAAAATTTCAAATCATCTGGCAACATATACTCCCACCCTCCCAAAAACAATAATAAAGTACTATATTAGATAAAGCAAAAATAGATTAGGGGCTATGGGTAGTTTTTGCCTCACCCATCTTGTACTGTACAGTAAATACTGGTGATGAAGTCATTGCTCTTCAAATATACAGTACAATGTCAGTCTTTTGAAACCACTGATAGAGGTGGCTCTGGTGATGGTCTTTTCTCCCTAAGAGGCTGGAACTGGGACTGGAGATGCATTTAAATGATCTGAACCAATCACATCCTAGTCCCCAGAGGACTCCAAACATACACAGGTTGCCATGTTGCAAAGGGAACTTTCCAGTGTGCTTTTTTTCTACTCAGTTGCATAAACCTCATACAGCACCACATTGAGCCTCCTTCAGGTATGGTTTTACTTGCAGTCCTTTAACAGCATACTTTATATGACTTCAACTTCCATGTTTTTGACATTATGCACAAGTGATTATAGATTTGTATGCAGCCTCAAAGTAATTTATATACTGCAATGTGATGAAGTTTAATTAATTTATTTACTGTGCAAATACTGTGCAATACATTTTCTTAGCATTTTTTCCCCTATCAGTCAAAACAGCGAGTCAACTGCAATGTAATTTCGTTCTCAATGTGCAATACCATTGTATGTTTTTGAATTATAATGAAGTATTCATTAATTATGTAGCTGTTGCATTCCACTTGGTTTTTCTTGGCTCAGGTTCACAGGCTGAGTTTAATGTGCAGACAGAAAGAGAGAGAGAGAGAGAGAGAGAGAGAGAGAGAGAGAGAATGTTAATATAAATAGTGTAGGGAACAAGTGAACAATGGTTTATCACTTCTCAAGAAGTGGAGGACAAGCAAAATTACCCATCAGTCACTGCACCCTGGAGCACAAAAAGAGTTCACATGAGACTTGGAATTAATTTCATGCCCTATTTAATATTCAGAGTGACATAATAATAATAATAATAATAATAATAATAATATATCTACATATTTATTACATAAATAAACCATTAATAGTACATAAGCTATTAATCTGCATAATGTTGATTTCTTTAGAAATTATTACATCCATTTTTAAAATAAAATCTTTTACAAAGTTATATATGGTAGAATGGAATACGTTTTGTAATATCTTATTCTTTAATTTAAATCTATGTTAAAAAAATATTTTCAGAAGTATGAAATTTAATAGTAGCAGCAGCAGGTATCCGATTTGTCTATGTTTCCAGGGTAACACAATTTGACATATAAACTGAGTTCAAAAAAGTGACGTTATTACCAGAGGATGAAAAAAAGCTTCGGTGAACACAGGCTTCCATACTTTAATCCGTTCTGTTGGTTACAATCTGTATGAGTGAGTGTGAGTGTGTGTGTATATGTGTGTGTGTGTGTGTATATATATATATATATATATATATATTTATTTCTTTAATACTTCTTTTTATTGATATTTATTTTATGTATAAGCTTTATTTTCTTTTTAAGGTCACTGGCGGTCGTGCAAGCCTTTCACTGCATATCGTACCGTGTATGACTGTGTATGTGATAAATAAAATTTGAATTTTATTTTATATATATATATATATATATATATATACACACACATATACACACACACACTCACACACCAATGCATTCTTTAATCCTGGAAGGAGGATAGTGATGAATTAAAGTGCAGAGAGAGTGCAGACTTTAACCCCATTGAGAATCCTTGAGTTGAGCTAACTCTCCCATCATCGATACAAGATCTTTGAGAGAAATTAATGTGACGCGGACGCAAATAAATGTTATGTGCTCATGCCGGCGAATGAGGCGGCAAAGCGGAAGTCGTTGTAAGTAATGTGGAGAGGAGTGGTGAGTGATAATGACTTGGCTCGAGCCATGGACGTGACCTGACGTACCATGACATCTTATGACATTGCATAAGCTTATTGAAACAATACTGCAGGGAAAGCGTGCTATGGTCAAAGCAAAAGGTGGTCCAACAAAATATATAAAGTGTACAAAGTATACTGTATACTTATCATCAACAGACATAGAATTTACCTCAAATTATAGAATGACTCTTATGTGTGTTTCTTCGTATTGGCACAGCGAGAGAGAAAGAGCTGTAGTTGAGAGTCCAAGTGCACCAAGCAGAGAATAAGTGTGTGTGTGTGTATGTGTGTGCTAAAACGCATAATATGATTCACATGTACTAGAACAAAAAGTTCTAGATGCAAACCTGATTCCCTAAATATCCTAAGAAGTGTAACAATTCAATTGATCATTTAATTTTTGGTACTTTTTAAAAATAGGTACTTTTTTTTTCTTTCTTTTTTACAGCTTAAGGCAGCACTGCATTCATTGATGTACAGTCCTCACTCATTCTCATGCAGGGCATCCCACACATAACCACTCACACACCACTGGCTTGTTTATAGTAATTTGCACTGCCTGATTTAAGAATGTTAAGAATGTCCCCTGTTTCCTCCTTAGCACCCATTTTAATGCACTCAAAACAGATAAACAGCCTAATCTGCTTTAGAGTGTCTTTTAGTGTAGTTTGAGCAGTTGCTACAGCAACAGAGAAAGCTCAGAAATCTTAAAACAGTAGTTTACTGGTAGTACTGATTTGAACTAATTTCACCCTTCAGTGTATTTTCCTTTACCGTGCGTCTTCCTGTGCATGCAATCTAAGTGATGATATGTTTGAATTTGTGTCTCAGTTATGAATGACCAGATGGTGCCTGGTATGAACTGCTAGGATGCAAATCGATCCATTGACTGAAATTTTTTAAGTAAGAGATTTGACCTATCGTCATCCAACAATGGATTATAACCGTGTTACATTTTCTTTCAAGTATGATATACCGATTTTTTTTTTTTTATTATTTTATTCGATTTAATAGTGGAATAGATTCATAGCCAGATATTTTTACAGAATGTAAGTTAATTTTGATTGACATTACTCCTAATTTAACCTGTGTGAGGAAACCGAAGGACCCAGAGGAAGGAAACTACACCACCGTGCCACCATCAAAGTAGATATATATTAGTGATACGGTACAGTACATTACATGCATAGGCATACTGATGTGTTATACTGTAGTACAGGCAGTACCATGTCATGTCCACATATACAGTAAATGTTGGTCCTAAGATGCATCCAAATCATCAAGGTTGTTGGGTATTGGCATTAGTATGAGATGATTTATTCATACAATCTTATTTTTAATTCCTTTGTTCTATCCTACCTTTCAAGCATCTAGCCAATAGTACATTATTCACTGTAATAATTACAACTGCATACAGTAAAAATAAAAATCTTTGTTTAAAATGAGTTAGGGGACAATGGAAGCACCAAATCAATACTGATTGGTTGATTTTTTCATTTAAATTTTCTGGTGCTGACCCTCGACCAACATGATTGGCATTAATGGAGTCTGTGATAAGCGTCCTCTTAGACAGCCCGCTGTGTCCATCAACCAGTCCAATGGACAAGTGTGATTCTTCCATGTAGCATGCCAATGGTTACTATTCAGCCATTAAAGATCGGCCAAAGCCCTAATTGTACAAAATAATAGTCATTATAAAGCAGTATGACACTAATGAGGGTGTAGGATGGGGAGAAAGCTTCTGGATGGGTGGACAAGAACAGAAAGGAATGTTAATACTTTTGTTAGTGCCTTTCTCATTTCCACTCTCTTTCCATCATCATGATTCCTGTGTCAGTAAGGCCTGTCCTTTTTTCAATTGTTGTATCCTGTTTGTTATTGTTTTCTTTTCAGTCATCTTCAGTAACCACTTCTTGTTTTTTTTGTTTGGTTTTCATGCTCCGTGGATGGGACATAATGATTCACACTTAGAGGCTCTAAACCAATCAGTAAACCACTTACCAGTCTTTTTATTTTTGGAGGGTTTGAATGATGTGGGCACAGGGAAGGAACTAAGAAGAAAAATAGTCAAACAGCCGCATGGATAGAAATCCAAAGTTTTAAGTGTTGAACAGAACAAAATAAAAAAATGTGGATCTGGATAGTTAAGTTATCATCACTCACTCATACTTTCTATACCGATTTATCCTGTACAGTACACAGGGTCAAGGGGGCCTGGAGCATATCCAAGGAGATTTAGGGCACAAGGCGGGGTACACCCTGGACATGGTGCCAATCAATCACAGGGCACACACACATACACTCATTCACACACACTACAGGCAACTTGGAAAAACCAATTAGCCTAATCTGCATGACTTTGGACTGTGTGAAGTGACCGGAGTACCTGGAGGAAACCCCAAAAGCAAGGGGAGAACATGTAAACTCCATCACATAGACCCAATATGGGAATCAAACCCTCTACCCTGGTGGTGCCAAGAGGAAAGGGCTAACCAGTATACCTCCATGCCGCCGCTTCCAAGTGTTGAATCCCTATACAGTATTTATGATTTAGTTTGTCCAATTACTTTTAAGCCTGTAAAATGGACAGACTGGGATTATTCCTAAACAATTAATGCAACATTTTTGTTTTGCACACAGACCCAAGGCAGGAATCAAACCCAGACCCTGAAGGTTTAAGGTAACAGCACTAACCACTATGCCCAGTTAAGTTAGGACAGTGTTATCTTTTTCCCTCCTCTAATCAGCTTTAATTATTTAGCTTTAATATAGGACTGTTTTTTCTAGATAAATTAGATATTACCTGTTTGCCTATTACCAACAGCAATATGTGCAGTACACAAATATCTGAACATTTTAAATTATAATATAACTGGAGTGGAAGCAACATGGTGGCTTATGAACATTCCAAGAATTGGAATGTTCTCACCATGCTTGGTAGGTTTCCTCCAGGTATTTTACTGTTGCTTCTACTCCCAGGTCAAAGACATTGCAGGTTGATTGTCTTGAGCTTGTGATTGGCACCCCATTCAGGGGGTAGCCTGCTTTGTGCACCCCCTTGTGTTCCCTTTGATAGGCTCCACCCCCCAATATTGGATTACTAATGTAATAGATAAACTGCATAATCACTTCATTTTTTCTCTCACTCTCAATACCGCTTTATCCTGTATTCAGGGTCGCAGGGGGGCCTGGAACCTATTCCAGGAGACTTAGGGCATGAGGCAAGGTACACCCTAGTGCCAATCTAATGCAGAACACACACATAAACACTATAGATAATTTGGGAACGTCAATTAGCCTGATCTGCAGGTCTTTGGAAACCCACCAAGCACAGGGAGAACATGCAAACTCCAAGGACACAGAGACGGGATTCGAACCTGGCCAGAAATCAAACCTGGACCCTGCATGCATGGCCGGTCGCAAGCCTGGATAAAATAGGAGGGTTGTGTCAGGAAGGGCATTTGCCGTAAAATCTGTGCCAAGTGGTTGTACGGATTGATGGTCTGCTCTGGCAACCTCTCAACAGGAGCAGCCGAAAGATTAACAACAACATGTACCAACATGCCTTCTTAACTTTGGTACTTAAAAAGATTCACCAAAGTACTGTTGTACATACCATATCACCACCACAATACCCACTGAAGTGCCACAGAACCTAACAAGAACACCAAAAGTATGGTGGTACATCCCATAGTACCTACTCTGTAAGGTCCTATGGTACCTACCATGGTAATGTCTGAAGTACCATGGTAACTCTATGGTATATTGTGGTACTTTAGTTTACCATAGTATATCAATGACATCATTAAAACATGGTTTGTTGTAGTAGAATGTATGACACTAGATGGTGTGCTTTTACAGTGAATAAGATAGATTTAGATTTGAATACATGCCTGCAGTTTCTCACTGGATCCAAGATGGAAATGACATTCTCAAAAGAACTTAATGATCATGTTGCCATACCTACAAAATTATACCAATGCTTGACAAACCTAGTGACGTAAAGACCTCACGCTGTGAGGCTGATATTGCAAATAGTGTACATTTGTGTGAAAATTTTCTACTGAGATCACTGTCAGCTCTTTAGGTTAGCTAGCTATTCCAGGGCTAAAAACTAAAACATTTAGTGTATGTTAAAACAGCTGTCAGAAAGTCTTTGTGGAGAACCTACTGTATATTTAGACATTCACAACACTGGATGCTGGCACTTGAATTTCCATAAATATGTCACTCCTATAGCTCCATATATACAGTAGGATCTGATAATATACTGTAGCTATAGGATATAACAAAGGTGACAAATAATACTGGCAACAGCATGTATAATTTTCAGTAAAATATGTAAGTTAAGTTTTAATGAAGATTTGTGATCCTTTTAAGTATCGACCTAGCATATAAATGCGTCCAAAAGTGACAAAATATAGTGTGTCCTACTGTTATTTACACCTGTTCTCACTATTTTAAACCTAATGTTACCATCAAATCATACTAAAGGCTACAACATTTGAAAGCAAAAGATAACTACCCCATACACTAGCTTAATATCATGCCAGCACAGCCATGTCATATGCTCTCCATTACATCTACATGGCAAATTAACAGTCAGCCTCAAAAAATTAAGTAGCACCATTGGCCGAAATGAGACTGTCTGGTCTCAGCACAACCAGCCCGTTACCTCTGACTGCAGCCCAAAGTGCAACTTATAATAACCAGGGCAATGAACCAGATGTGGTTATTTATTAGTCCACATGGTTCAACTGCAATCAAGCAAATCTATACACACCACTTTGTGCAAACATTGGTACAGGCCATTTTTTTTTTTCTTCTACCACAGTTCAATTATAACGTGATGTAATATTTGTCCAGTGCATTTTTTGACACTGATGTCTTCAGTTGCTTCTTCAAAGTGCAGTATGTTTGCATGCCACATACTGTAGGTAAATGGCCTATTTGGTAAGTAATACAGGGGTAGCTCAGTGATAGGACACTAGGAAAGGGAATTATGTGAAAATGCTCTTCATCGACTACAGCTCTGCATTTAATACCATAATTCCCTC
>JAQQZS010000010.1:14471414-14486969 GCA_030068045.1 Platyallabes tihoni | reverse complement strand
ACTGATTAATCCCTCATGACATTTTGTAAACTGTATTTATGAGAAAGGACTGCACTGATGCAGATATAACAATTTATTGAAAAACACACACCTTGATATAATCCTCCCTCTGTGATGGCGAATTGAAGACCGCGCTGAAAGACGGGGAGGAGCCGAAGGAGCCAAAGTCCGCCGACACTTTCATATCAAATTTAAAGGGGACGATAGGCGATAAGCAATTTGTGTGAAGTTTATGGAGAATTTTTAGGGGGGCTGAGTACAAATGTTAAGGGGCTAAAGCCCCCCTAAAAATGGCCTAGCGACGCCCATGCCTTAAGATGACTATTTTGCCATCAGTAAAATAAATAATTTGATCCAAGTATGTGCACAAATTTTACTAATAAGCGTACTATTATGGCAGTTATTGCAAAGGGAAGTATTCTGCTTTAAACCAGTGCAGAAATAACTGGTGATCATACCCAATAATATATGCTATAATGCTTTCTGTTTATTACAAATGCAAAATTAATAAAAATTTCAAATGTAATGCATAAATTTATGAAACAATTACAAAATGCAATTTCAGGAAACTGATCATTTAATTGATAATATAAACTGACAATTGTCTAATCTTGGCAACGAAATTCAGTCAAGCTGTTGCTACTGTAAATTACTTCTGATGGATAGTTTTTCTTGCTTTCTAATATTTTATTATATAAAATCTTGCAAAATAGGAATTTCTCACCAGAGCTTTCATGCATGAACATTTTTTTCCTTCTAAAAATAAAATCATAGTTCAGGAACTAAATTAAGTGTCTGAGCCTAATCTGTGTGTGCATGCCAGCAGTCATAGTTCTTTTAAAATCCAGTTTTTAATTGCTTTGACTCATGCAGTTTATCTTGAGGACGGTTAATTGGTGACCAACCAATGTTACTCCAAAAATGAATCAGTTAAGACTTTGATGGTTTCACTTTTATTTTTCATGTTGTACATGGCTACCTGATAGACAATCTGCTCCCTTAGCTATGTTTAGACTGGTATGATTGAGTTGATGGTGATGATAGAAATGCCTACTGTATTTCCTTCCCCACAGTGATTCACCTGACTTCATCCTTGAATGTTGACATCCCACAACCAACTTATGAGTTTGCTCGGGGTGACACCGGCGTTATACCATGCACCTTTCAACCTCAGAAAACAAACAACCCGTCAGTCATCATCACCTGGACTGCACATCCAGACAATCCAGATGATGGCGATGTAATAAATGCACTTCAATTTGCTTCTTATTTTGCTTCAGCACTTTTTTTACACTCCTTTTTCTGCCTTTATTTCTAAATACTCTACAGATATTAAGTGATTTATGAAATGACCTTCTTTGGTCTTCTAGATTGGCATCGCCATATATTACTACTCTACAACTGAGCCTGTTCAGGAGGACGTCGATGACGCATATGCTGGCCGAGCTTCAGTTCAGGCCAACATTCCTCTAGGAGAAGCGCCCTTGACACTAAAATCTCTAACATCTAAGGATAGTAGAGTGTATCAGTGTGATGTTAAAATTCGTGGTGATAATAAAGGAAAGCTCTCTGATACCACTAAAGTAGTGGTTTTGGGTAAGTACAGGAGCGAGAAATTAATAGTACTGCTTAATATATAGTGGATAGATGGATAGTATTTCATTCAACCCAAAGGAAAATTGCAAAACCTGTTTTACTTGATGGGGCTGGGACACTTCAGCAGCTTAGTTGAAACTTGATCCATCAGTCTTTCTGGATGCTTGATTTAAAGTTGGCCTTGAGTCCAAAATTGTGTAAACTTGGAAGTGCACAGAGGAAAAGGAAATGAATGACGAGAGTGAAACCTAAGGGCCATAATTGGAAGCTTAATGTATAGTAATTACAAGCACTAAATCTCTCGTCAACTGAGGAACTGGTATGAGAATTTTGCTTTCTCTTTTTTTTCCCCCATATTGTTTAATTAATTCCAGGAATATAATTGCTCTTTTCTACTAAATTTTCTTGATACTCTTAGTCCACAACCAAGCAAAATAACAGTGTTTGATGGACTACTAAGCCATTCAGTAAGTCATTTTGAAAAAGATGTGCTAAATTCTGTGAAAACCTGTAATAAAGAAAGAAAATTAAATTTGACAGCATACACCCTCAGCAATAATGCACAACGCGTTACTATTGATTATCAATTGGGGGCACAGGATTATGAGCATCCAAGTCTTACTTATGCCTGTGAGTACCAAAGGCCACCCTTTTTTAATTGCACAGAAAAGCCAGTGTAATTTAACATAATTTGCCGAAGGAAAAAAAAGTGTCAATACGGTCATCAGATCTAGGTGCAATTCTAAGCCTGCATGGGGCCCCCAACCCAGCCTCAAAAATCCTCACCTCCCAATTAAATCAAGGACCCATGGGAGATGTGCTGGTCAAATAAGTAAACCTTAAAACCCACAGCACCCAAAGGATACAACATCAATTCCTTGATGCCAGGCACCACAGCACCTCAGAGGGCTTGTGGAGTCATTCCTCGAGGTGCCAGACCTGACCTGGTGGCACAATGTGAGCATACACAATACTGGGCATAATATTTTATGCTGTACTGTTACGGCTGATCTGTGTATACAGTAAAGACAAGTGCATTAATCCAGGCAAATGATTTGAACAAGTAGAGATTTCTGACATAAATGCTCATATAATTGATTTACATGTACAGTTAATTTTGTGGATGTTTTCTGTGCTTGGAGATATGAAGGACTGACTCACCAATAGAAATGGAGCTGCATGACATGGTTGTGTGCAGCAAATGGGCATGCTGCCATTCTCAAATCATCCATTGTTTTGGTGTACGTTGCATTACATTGCGGTTGTGGCTATATTCATTGACTCTCGCAAGGTATAAAGAAAAGGGAGTGATGGCTACCACAGACTGAGAAATTACACTGCAATAATCCAAGTTTTAGCATTTAATAGATTAATTCATTTGGCAGAAAAAAATTATTTAACTTTTTTTTTTTTTTTTGAGAGGAAAAGTAGAAGACTTGTATGCCATTAAGTCTTTGTCACATGTACATTATAGCAGAGTGAGATTCTTTTCAAGCTGGGTACAGGGTCAGTCATGATACAGGGCTCCTAGAGCACACAGGGTTAAAGGGCCTTTCTCAAGGGCCCAACAGTGGCAGCCGTGTGGAACTGCGGCTGGAATGGTTTGACCTTCTGACCCATAACCCAGATCCTTTACTAGCTGAGCTGCCACTGCCAATATCTGTAACTTTCTGAGTGAAAGAAGTTTGTGAAAGAGTTTAATCATTTCAGTTGGCTTGTTTTAACCTTAATCTGAATATTACTGAAAATATTCTGAATAGAAATACCGGGAATAATTTGATATGTTAGTTGAATTTAAGTTATTTTCACTTTTGTTTTTTGTTGAGCCATGAATTAGAGACGGACAACGATATATTTTTTTGTTATACAATGGTCCTTCATGGATTTTCTGGATTGTAAAGGTTGCCTGGCTTACAAAAAATAGGAAAACACTTTGTTGCATTATTATCGCATGCAGATTATTTATAAAAATAAATAAATAAACTTCAGTCCCCCAAATTACAGACCAGTAGTTTCACAGATATTCTCCTGTTAAACAGTGGCTCCTTCCAAACCCATCTGCGCCATTCAGGGCACAGCAGAGTACTACCAGAACATCAACTTGACCTGTCGCTCAGACGAAGGCACGCCAACACCGACATATAAATGGCAAAGCTACGATGTCAGTAATAATTCCCGACCGAATCCTCCCAAATCGACAGATGGTATGTTTGTTTTTGAAGCTGTCTTTTGTATAGGTAGTGTCAGTTATATATCTGGAAACTTTGTCTTCTGCCTTTTTCATACTGTTTCCATAACTTTCATATCTCTTTTCAGTGAATGGAGTTTTGTCACTTTATAATATTTCCCAGGACACTAGTGGTTATTACGTCTGCACGTCTGCTAATAAAATCCGTAGTGCGACCTGTAATCTGACTTTGGCCGTCATGCCACGTAAGGATCTTTTCTATTTTTAATCTTGCTAAAATGTTGATCCTCTTCCAATTTACATTTTTGTATTTTTTTTTTCATTGTTTCTCGTTTTGTGCTGCTCTGTCCCTCAGCCTCCATGAAAATTGGATCCACAGCAGGAATAATTGGAGGCTGTGCGGCTGCTATCCTCCTCCTGATTGTCGTGATCTGCTGCTGTTGCTGCCGGAAAAAGAAAAAGTCTGAGGAGTACAAAGACGGGTATGCCATTACTCATTTCTGAAAATATTAAGTTTTCTGATGGTGTGTCAAGCAATGTAACATTGGACAGATTTTTGGCTGGGAGAAATTTAGTGTTAATTTTTTATCTAGTAGCGATAAGGGATATGCATGTTGGATATTTAAAAATGACCTGCTGGGTTTTGTCTTGCTTTGACTGCTGGTATAATGTACATTGTTCGTATGTTGATTAGAATCATCAGCAGGCAATTTTTCCTCTTTAAAGGAAAAATCAACACCTGGTTATTAAACTCATTTAAATTTTTTAACAGAGCTGAGGAGGGTGGGTACACAGATAAAGGGCAGCACGAGCTTGATGAACTCAAAGAGAAACGTCTTGAGAGCCAACCTCGTGATGTCCAGCGAGAGGAGCCGCAGGGCCGAGCAGATAACCGTCCGTATGAATCGGATAACAACGATGAGCGCAGAAGCGAACGCTATGATGACAGGCGTAGTGATCGTTTTGATGACAGGAGGGCTGACCGCTACGACGACCGCCGGAGTGACTACGATGATAGACGAAATGATCGCTACGACGACCGCCGGAGTGACTACGATGCTAGACGAAATGATCGCTACGATGACCGCCGGAGTGAGTACGATGATAGACGGAATGATCGCTATGATGACCGCCGGAGTGACTACGATGATAGACGGAATGATCGCTACGATGACCGCCGGAGTGACTACGGTGATAGACGGAATGATCGCTACGATGACAGGCGGAGTGACCGATACGATGACCGTCAGAGTGACTACGATGATGGACGGAGTGATCACTATGACGACCGCCAGCGAGACCGTTATGATGACCGCCAAGACCGTTATGACCATCCTGATGATCGCTACGACGACCGCAGTAGACCTCCTGGTCCTGCTCTTAAGCCACCTGTTCCTGCTCTTAAGCCACCTAGAAGCTAGACAGTCTGCAGGAACTTTTTTTGTTTTTTTTAATGATTTTAAAAATTTGAATTTATTAATTGCCTTTTTTCTTTTTTTGTAAGGACACATGACCTGAGTTCTGACTGCTGTTCTAAATGTTCAGTTAAATGATAAATGAGCTTTGTATTTTATGTAGGGCTTTTGGGTTATGGTGAAATATTGTGGAATCTGTGAAGTATTACTGTTACTTACACTGTTACTGTGGAACCAAATACCAGATCATATGATAATGCACTGTTACCGAAAAAGCTTCATTGGGTTGTCCAAGGCAAGGTTTAGAGCCTTCCTATGTGCTATAACTGCACACTTGCAGTAGCTTTACTGGACTTCAGATGCTTTTGGGACCAAAAAAAATCCTTCTCATTATATTCTGGATTTCCCTCCGATACAAAAAAAAAACTAATTCTTTTTGTATTTATTTTAATTGTTTTAATGCTAGAATATTGTAATCCAACATTATTTCTTTTTCTTTTTCTTTTTTTAATAAAGGTGTATGCATTAGAAATTCTGTAGTGATTTGTGAATAAATCCAGCTGAACAGGAAAATGACATGGTCCTTGGCGGGCTAAGTTGCAACAAAAATCTATTAATTATGCTTATTACCTCTACATGGATGTATTCCTGACCGGAAGATGGTGGAAGAAATTAAACCAATTTAGAAAAATGGCTCCTTTTTTTTTTTTTTTTTTTTTAATAAAAATAAATTCTTTATCTCCTCTTAAATTTGCAGGAATTATCCTATTTGTAAAACATAAATATACTGGAACTCCAAATGTCCAGTTTTTGGCCAGATCTAGTGGTGTAAAGGTAATGTAATGCACATTTCTTTTATGAAACTTAAATATGAGACACATGTTGTGGATAATTAAACAATTCAAATGCATGAGATACTAAAAAGAGACAGATTGCAGATTGGAGGACGAGTCAATTAAGTTAAACTTTTGGTCCGCTCTAATGAATGCTAATTGTTTTGTACTGCTCACCTTCGCTGTGCCTCAAGCATGCTTTAAAAGCATTTTAAATGCAAAGGACGGGTAATTACAGGATACAAGGATCACTGGTTTTATGCCAAATTAAGCTGTTTCAAAAAAGAATCAGTGGGCATGAAGAAACTTTTTTTTTTTTTTTTTATAGCAATTAATTCGAATGAAGGCTAAAATTTCAGAATGGAATAATGGAATTGAATGGCGTCTCTGCTAATGTACAGAACCATTTCTATTGTAACGTGATGAAAAGATTATGAGCAGGATCGTGCATTATGGAGTGGATGATGTACTGTATGTACATGAGAAATGTGTGTACAGGTTTTTCTAAGAAAAGAAATGAAAAGAAATGTCTATTTTCCAATGCTGAAACTTATTTTTTTAATGTAAAAGATGTTGGGCTGGAAGTTTCGCTAAAAACTGGTTAATAAAACATTAACAAAACACTATTTTTCAGATGCATTGAAGTCAAACTGAGGCTTTTGCTTGTGCAGACTAACAGAAAAATTATTAGAGTAATATATAAAATCCCCTGTTGCATTAATACAAGTGTACGATAGATGTAGCAATAAATCCTAGCCCATTTCCTGTATTGTGCAAGTAGTGCGGTGGAAGGATGAGGTCGTGCATTGTCCTGCAAAAACTGAAGTTATCCATTGAGTCATCTGTTGATTTTTAAGGACTAGGCGTTCGAGGGGGCTTTGAGGCACCTAGGCCAGGATGAATGGCTGCCTTTAATTCGTTTGCACCATTCAAATGTTTTACGGCTAAGAGTCTCAACACCATGCTGTTGTTGAAGTCACCTGTAAATGGATATTGGTGTCCTTTTACAGAGTGTAGCTCTAATGAACACTAGCTCGTCTCTTAACATTTTTATATGCCCTCATTTATTCATGCTGTAGAACATCAGTAGTGGAACAGATTGGAGCAGAAAATGAAATCTGTCACGTTCAATAAATACATTTCCATGTTCTCCCCTTTAATTGTTCAAACTCCAGAACCTGCAAATTACTAAAAAGTAGCCTTTGGTAAAGATGTGCATATGTAAGAGCTACTCAGTTAACCCTTGTGTAGTCTTTACATTCTGCACACTTCCAAAATGACCTGCCTATGTTAAACGTCTAAGCAGCTTCATTGAAATTTAAATCTCAAATCTATTTTGCAAGAAGATACACCCTGTGATGAACATGTAGAACATGGCATGGGCAACTGTATATATTATGTTGGCCATGGGATCATACTTTGCATCAAAGGAAAAGTCATTAGGAGCTTTTTTCTTCTGTTAAACATAGTGACGGGTCAGTTTTGACCCTGAAGACAACACAGTTATAACAATAGAAGGTAAGTACAATGAATGCACAAACTCCTTTGTGTATGTGATCTTTAATATACAGTATATTATGTTTTAGGAGTACTCACTCACTCCTTCATCTTCTAAACCGCTTTATCCTGTATTCAGGTTCATGGGGGTCCTAGAGCCTATCCCAGGCGACTTAGGGAACGAGGTGGGGTACACCCTGGACAGGGTGCTAACCCATCGCAGGGCAAACATACACACACTTACATGGCCACTCACAAACTATGGGCAATTTAAGAATACCAGTTTGCCTAATCTGTATGTGGAAACCAGAGTACCTGGAGGAAACCCACCAAGCAAACACACACACAGACCGGGGGTGGAAATTTGGACCCTGGAGGTTCAAGGCGACAGTGCTAACCACTAAGTGACTGTGCTGCCTGTTTTGGGAATACATGACATAATTCAGTTTATTCTGCTCTTCGATTGAGTTTTCTTCAATAAAAATGTAATTAAATATTAATAAAACGGGCTTAGGGGAGAACCATGACTGCATCATAAGTTGTTTTACAAACCTCAATTCCTTCCTTTGTTAATAACGTTATCCTGATCAAGGTGGTGTTAGATCCATTCCCATTCCCAACAAAAGTGAGTGCAAGAGAAATCACCCCTAATGGGATACCACTCCTTTACATTACCCACCATTCATCATAGTCAGCCCGTATGTTTTTGGACAGTGGAAACCAGCTAACCCAGAGGAAACCCACATGAACATTTTCTGGTTTCCTCTTACCATTTATGAGCATGCTGTAGGTGGTTTGGCTGTGCTAAATTGCTTCTTACTGTATGAAGAGGTGAAATAAACCTGCCATTCTATTCAGAGTAAATTTTTTTTTAATTTTCACAAATGTATTGATGTAAGGGTAAAGTAAAAATAATAAGAATAGAATGGTTGTATTGTAATAGTACGTGCACATTTGCCCATCATACCCTTATTTCCTTGTTGAACTGCATATCCCATTCTTCTGGGAAGGCATTTCATGAGGACATCAGGAGTTCAGTGTTCTAGGTCATCCCCTAAGGTGTTCAGTGGAGTTGAGGTTAAGGTTTTGTACAGGACGCTTCAGTTCCTCCACTGCAAACGTGACACACTATATCTTCATTGAGTCTGGTTTGTGCACAGGGCCCTGTTATGCTGAGAGTGGAAAATGTATTTCTCCGGTGTACAAAGACATCCTTTACAATTGTGTGCTTTCAACTTTGTGGGAACAGTTTGGGGAAAAACCATGATTGTAATAGTCAAGCACCCACAACCTTTTGGCCATACTGTATAATTTCCTTCAGACTGATGTTATAGCCCAACTCCCCCAAGATGTCTTAACACTCATAACCACTAGGGGTGGTAAAAATCACATGTGATACATACACATCTTGGGTCTACTGTTTGAAAGGTATACAAGCCACACGATTCTTTAAAATCTTTACCTTATACGGGTGTAATATGTAAAAAAAAAAAAAATTCCACGAGTTGCATAGTCACGCCATGGTGATATGCTGACCATTGACAAAACCAAGAAAAATAATAATAATAATAATAATAATAATTACGTTACACTACATAGCCTTCTTTAAAGTACTCTTTTATTATTTACACACTTACAGTATTCATGACTCACTTTATTGCAGACTAGTAATGTATAAGTAAAAGTTTGAATTATGAAATCAAGCTGTTTTTCCAAATAAACCTTTCTATTATTGTTGTTTCACGAAATGCAATTGCAAACAAGTTTGGGGAAAAAAGAAAAAACATTTTAGCTTTGGCAAAAAATTAATAAAAAATGAGCTGCAAAGGAATGTAACTGGAAGGAAAAACCTACATGGTTGACAATTTAATTAGATTTTTATAGTGTTTTATAGACTGAGCTTAACTTCTTTTTCTGTTTATTATTGTATTATTCTTGTATTATACTGTATGTTCATTCTACTTTATCTTTCTTTTTATCAGTGACTCACAGAGTTTCTGCACTAAAATACCAGTACACTCATATTGTTGGTATGTGTACAAATGGCAAATAAAGTACCTTGAATATTGAATCTTAAATCAATACTTCTGCTTTAATACTACTATTTAAGCAATTTTTGATATTTCAAATGGTTCAGCCGTGATAATTCCATAAATTTATGCAGAAAAGTGGCTAATAACTTCCTCAGTGACATCATATTGAAGTGACGTCACATGGAGTGACATCATAGTGTGATGCTTATTTTCAAGCACCTTTGGCTTTTTGGATGTCTTAACATGCTGAAGAACCACACAAGGCCTGGGCATTGATGGCACAGGTGCTTGGGCCCGATCATCATTGCTTTGCAACTACATTTCTGCTTTATCTTTTTTTTTTATCAGTGACTCAGAGAGTTCCTTCACAAAAAAATTCTAATGCACTCATACTGTTGGTATGTGTACAAATGGCAAATAAAAAAAGAAAAATCTTGAATCAATGCTTCTTGCTTTAAGACTACTACTTCAGGTTGTGTGGTGTGCCATGGCGATGATTCCAGAGGTGCTTGGGCTCGATCATCGCTGCTTTGCAACTATAGTATATTTCTACTTTATTTTTCTTTTTTTTTCTTCTTTTTTTTATTAGTGACTCAGAATTCCTGCACAAAAAAAATCCAGTGCACTAATACTGTTGGTTTGTGTACAAATGGGAAATAAAGAATTTAATCATGAAACTTGAATCAATGCTCCTTGCTTAAAGACTACTTCTTAAGCAATTTAAACAGTTCAGCCATGGCGATGGCTTAAACTTATGCTGAAAAGTGGCTATTAACTTCCTGAGTGACATCATAGTGTAACCAGGGCTTTTTGGAGGTCTCAACATGCTCAAAGAACACACAAAGAAACACACAGGTTGAACAAACCTGATTGACGTTTACAGAAGACTTCAAGCATGGTGCGGTTATAAGACTCGTGAGACATTTGAATGATGCAAATGTTTTATACAGTATAAGGACGTATATCCTGCGAATGATGATCCTGACTGAGGTGACTTGAAGCCCACTACAGTGAGTGGAATACCTGATCCTTGGAAATCAGTGGACAATCTGTTACCAAATTTTTGCGGAAGAGACGCATCTGTCTGTGGGAGCTGTACACACCATCATTCATGAACACCAATTGGACGTTACAGGAACTCAGCTGGGAGTTATTGCCACATCCCCCGTACGGTTCTGACCTCGCACCAAGTGATTTCCACATGTTTGGGCGTTAAAGGAATTCCTGGGAGGCCAGCATTTCCAGGCGGTGATGGAACAGGGTGCTTGGGCATGATTATCATTGCTTTGCAACTATATTTATTTGTTTGTTTGTTTGTTTGTTTTTATCGTCTGGGGATGTCTTAACATCTCCAGACGATATACTGTACAATATCATGAAATCTTAGATCCACAGACCAGTTACTCCTTTCCGTCCCAAGGTCTAGATTAAAGCTCAGAGGTGACCGAGCATTTGCTGTTGCTGCGCCTAAATTATGGAATGGTTTACCGTTTAATATTAGAGCAGCACCTACATTAGAAACTTTTAAATCCAGACTGAAAGCTCACTTCTTTTCCTTGGCTTTTACACGTGGCTGAGACATTTGACCCTCTTTTATTCTTTTTAATTTTTAATTTTACTTTTTAGTTAAGTTTAATTGATCATTAATTTTTTGTTAAATTATTTATGCATGATTTCATTTGATTACTGTTTTATTAACTGTCACTAACTGATTTTTAAAGTTATATTTTATTTTATTTGCTTTCATTTTATGCTGTTTAATTCTGGTCGTTGTATTTCTATCATTGTACAGCACTTTGGTCAACTTCGGTTGTTTTAAAATGTGCTATAAATAAATTTGACTTGACTTGACTTAACATGCTCAAAAAGTTGCAAAAAATGTTATATCCAACTATATTTCTACTTTATCTATTTTTTTTTCTGTACAAAAAACAAAAAACAAACAAAAAAAAAACAAATCCAATATACTCTTGCTGTTGGTGTGTATACAAATGGCAAATAAATTCTCTTGAATCCTGAATCTTGAATCAATGCTTCCAGCTTTAAGACTACTACTTAAACAATTTGCTGCAAACAACAACAACAACAACAACGACAACAAACCCCACACTCATACAAAACATTTAAAACATTTATAACATTTAAAATATTATTGTAAATGCCTGTCACTCACTCTTTGTATGTATACATATACAGTACTCATTGGGTACAAACATATTACTTAGTCAACTGTGTTTACTTATAGTCTAAATATATATATTTTTACACAGATTACACAGATGTCCATATTCTATAGCCAGTTGTATAGTACACATTTTATACTGTTAGTATTCTATTTTTAGTATTTTTAGTATTCTATTTTTTTTTCTATTTTATTTTATTTTGTTGTTTCTTAATTTTTTTACTTTGTACTGTCCACTTGCTGCCGTGGCAAAACAAATTTCCCACTTGTGGGACTAATAAAGCTTTATCTTAACTTATACTGTCCTTTATTCTGAGAGTAATTCATTCTCATGACTGTACAGTAAGTTGGGTTGGCCTGTATGAGTTTTGAATCACTGGCTCGATTCCAATTAGCTCTGTGCTTCCTCTACACTTAACTGATCTCTCGAGCGCCCTAACTAGTGCACTACATATCAGACAGAGGGGGTGTTTAGAACACAGTCCACAGCGAGCGCCTGCTTTCTACCGTTACACAGTCCTGTTACTCTCTCTCTCTCTCTCTCTCACACACACACACACAGGAGCGGAGGATGAGGCGAAGGGAAGGAAGACATGTTCACGACTTGTGTACGGAGTGTAAGATGATGTTCCTCCTGTACTGCTGCTTTACAGTAATAACTTTTACAGGTAAGTTGAGTTTCTCCGGTGATGTTGGTGTTCAGATTCGCTAAATATCGACAGGTTGTTGCTCAGCAGGTTACTAACTTTCAGCTAAACTTTGAGTGTTACAATACACGGCGGGTAAAATAAACTGTTAGTTAGTTTGTTTAATTCTTAACTCTTCATGGTTTAAATTCAGGAGTCCAGACTTCACACAGGATATAATGTTTCTGTTCCTCTCTCACACCCTTTGATTTGATTTCTTTTGATCTATTTGTTGTTTGTTTAAACTCATCATTTCTACAGTAGATCAAGACATGAAAAGCTTTTAAACTGATAAACAGGTGTATTGTTATTTGTTACTAAGTATCATTAAACATTGAAACAATTAAAGCTGTGAGTGAGCCTCTAAAAAAACAGCAGAAGAATTCTACTTTTACAACTAATCTAACTTTAAAAGTCTAATATATATATATATATATATATATATATATTAAATGGCTAGTTTTGGGTCCAAAATCATCAGAAGTACACAAAGTGACTTTCCTGAGCTTTTTCTTCACCCTTGTCTTTTGTAGCCACAAGTGGAAATGTTTATGGATTTACCTTTAAAAAGATTTAAGGTACATTATTAGGTCATTAATACTTAAAAAAAAAAAAAAAGAATGATACACTATTGGAACATTTCTATTTTAAGAATACATAAATTTTGTAGGCTATTAACATCCCATTGTGTACATATATGTGATAAAATTTCTTTCAAGCACGGTACGGTTATGAGACTCTTATGAGACATTTAAATGATGCAAATGTTCTATATAAGGACGTATGTTCTGCGAATGAATGATGATCCTGGCTGAGGTGACTTGAAGCCCACTACAGTGAGTGGAATACCTGATCCTTGGAAAATTACCAAAGTTTTGCGGAAGAGACGCATCTGTCTGTGGGAGCTGTACACACCATCATTCATCAACCAATTGGACGTTACAGGAACTCGGCTGGGAGTTATTGCCACATCCCCCGTACGGTCCTGACCTCGCACCAAGTGATTTCCACATGTTTGGGCGTTAAAGGAATTCCTGGGAGGCCAGCATTTCAGATGTGATGCACCACAGCTTTTACACCGGAAACTCTTCCTGTCTCAACCCTCCCATTTTCTAACAGGGTTTGGGATCATATTGCATGTAGTGACTGTGTAGTATGGGCGTACGATTGAAGGTCTTACCCAACAGTGGTGACCAAGTGGTGGCGGTTCTTGAACTATCGACCCTACAATCAACAACCCACAGCCTCAACCACCTGAGCCACCACTGCGCCATTTCCACTGTATCCACTCATTAATCACTAATTGTTCACTAATGTTGTGACAGGATGTTGCCCAAATCTTATGCACAGTCAGTCAGAAACAGATGTTAAGAACAAACGTTTGAATCCCAACGATGACAAAGCTGTCCTTGACCATGAGTCTAGAATGCAACATTGTCCTTGTCTTCCGAATCACAAAACAATTACGAAATAGGAAGGGTGAAGACTAACACATGCTTCCTCCTGGGACACATCAAGCCAAACAGTCAACCAGCTTTTACTGTAATATCCTTTCATAGACTTTTATTATAAATGTGTTTTAAATAAGCATGACTTTTTTGTCATGAGTTTCTTTGTTGTCTAGTGTATAGTAGAGTGAGGACAAGTTGAAAATAAAAAGGGTGAAGTTCTGTTAGGTCTCATGTTGCTTTTTCTCAGAAAACATGTTTTTCATGCCACACACCCTTGAAAAATAAACTCCAGAAAGAGATGAAGAGGAGTTTGTGTCCTCAGCGTTTACTGTTTCACCCCCGTCATTTTATTTGTTTTAGACAGTTCTTTTTAATATCATACTCATGGATTCACAAAGTGCGTATACTCGTGTAGGTGTATATTGTGTGTATGTCAGGTGCTTCACACACACTCGTGCTACATATCTTGACGTATCTAAATCTGTTCCTCATCGCTCATCCCGGCATGGCCTAGACTTTCCATCCAGATGTTTTTAGGCGTGTGTTTTTCTTAAAGCCTCCCACCACAGTGCGATAAGGATTATTACACACAGAAGATCAGGAGCTCAGAGGGGTGTGAGTGAGTCAGTAGGAGCTGTTCGCAATGTTCTTCTGTTTATTATGATTAGACATTTATTTTTAAGATGCCTCTTGAGAAATCAATGACCGTTAACCTCAAGCTGTCGTCGGCAAACTTTCAGCTACGAGGGGCCGCTTTTGAGCAAAGAATGTTGGATGGTAATAAGCAGGTGTTAGCAGTGCTGTACAGTAATTGTGTGTTTTTATCAGACAGGGTGAGTAAGAGGGTGAGAGCTTTGTCAGCTTTTTTTTTTTTTTGCCATTTCAGTCTATACTTACCGGTCTTCCTTGGTGCCATCCTGTGGAGCTGACGCACCCTTTTCTGGGTCGCAAAGCACTTTTCTGTGGTGCAAAGTGTTTTCTTTTTTCTCCTGTTTCACATTCCGGCCTGCTCTGCTCACTCATCCATCTGCTACACACCTTGCCATTGCTTATATTGCTTGTGAGAGCCTTTCTTGATTTTCGGTCTCAGATTTCTCAAGATGTTTCAGGATTCCTTTCTATTCTTTTTCCACGTCTTTGCAATATCCACTATAACATTTTCCCTTGCCCTGCACTCATTTTTTGTCTTCTTTCATTACTTATCCCTTTCTGTCAGTTTAAGTGCTTTTCCTCCTTTTTCACATCTTGATATACGCTATGTAGCCATACAGTAAGTTTGTGGACACCTGCCCCCCTAGTGGTGCAGTGGAAAAGCACACGGCCTATCATTCGGAGATCGCTAGTTCGATTCCCGGTTAAAGCTGTAGCCTCTCTCAGGCGAAGGCCTAGAGAGAGCTGATTGGCCGCGCTCTCTCAGCGATCTTAGTGCTCTCACATTAATCACGGCTCTACAGCCAATCATGGGCATCTGTGAGCTCATGCAAGCGGAAAGAGCGGATAGTGCGTGAGTGAGCAGTTCAAAAAGATGCGTCACATGGTTTGGAGAAAACACGTGATAGTCCTCCGATCTCCCTGACTGACTCGTAGTAGTAGCCTTTGTAAGAGCCATATCACATTGTTATGTAAGATGGATCTGCAGAATTTGTTGTTGTGTTTATTTGTTTGTTTTATTTT
>JAQQZS010000010.1:14440170-14454226 GCA_030068045.1 Platyallabes tihoni | reverse complement strand
TAGTAAAAAGGCTGAATGGCGAGTGACTCCAGAAATCCACTAGCCACATTGGCCAGTGAGCAAAAAAGTTAATGTCATGCCCTGATATATATATATATAATTTTCAGAATGGTACATAACTAATAGGACATGGGAAGCCTTGCATAAAACATGTCAATCAACAAAATGTCACACTGATTAGTGTGTTATTTAATTTAATGAGTTTAACAAGCTTTAGAAGCAGTGAAGGTTATTATAACAGCAAAGGAGGTTCAGTATGATTTTTCAACATGGCTTGAGGTTTTGCATGTCTATTTACATAAAACACACCACTTCCAAACTACTAGGCTAAAGCTTTATGGGAAGGGTTACAGCGTATCTCACAATCCTGTTAACATAGCCCTAAGACATAGACCACCACTGCTGAACAGTTGTATCCACAGTATTTTTACATACTGCATGTTCACCCACAGTGTATGAAGCAGGAAAAGGCATAAAGACGGCACAGTCCACCCCAGTAGCAATCTACCCTCCGTACTACATGCAAGGCGTGCCTTCCATGGTACCCATCGCTCCTCCCTCTCTAATTGAGCCCAAGATGTCCACCACGCCATCCATCGATAATAACATCTCTTTACCTCAGCTGTCATCAGGTATTCACACATTTCACACATTTTGCACAAAAGAAAACACACACATAGCTGCTGTTATGTGATTGTTGTGGATATAACAAAAGCAAAAAAAAAAGCACCAGACCAATACACAGTCATAGAGAATGTGAAAGAAATAGATGCTTTATCATTATTTACAAAAAAGACTGTTATGCCGTTCTCTTGTTATTAGCTGTGTTTGCGTGGATTCGACTAATAATCAGAATAATAGCCTCATGTAAACACCTGAACTCGACATGATCCAGCATGATTGGAATGACAGGGGTGCTGTGAACCTTTGATATTGTGTTCAATAGATAAATATTACCGATGTAAACAGTGATCGGTTCTCGTTTGATGGAATAAATATATTCTATCTGCGCATGTTTGCCCCAGGTGGGGGTAACATTACGATTGGTAAACTCTGAAAGCCACCTCTCTGCCACCAGTCTTCACTTCAGATTTTCATGCAGTGAATATCTTATATTTTACACATTATGGATGCTCCAATCAGGGTTTTTGGACCCAATCACCGAAATCAAAATCGGGCAGTATCGATACGGTTATTGGGATCTTCCATTTAAAGTGTCCTATTTCAAATCAAGTCAAGTCAAAAAAACGTTCCTATAGCACTAAAAATAATTATTCTAAACAGCAATATATAAATATAATTAAGATCTGAGAAAATATGAATTTAAAACTTTTATTTACTGAGAAGCAACATATTCCATTCTCTAATAATTTCATGTTGATTCTAAAGAAACTGAAACCAATAGAATAGCCTACGCGCGACTAAAGAGCAAAAATCTTCCATTCCATAACTAGCATCAAGGGGCTGAAAATGCTAATCTAAAAATGTGACCCTCCTACTATACTCACTCGTGAGTCCTACTTTACTCGTTATAATGTGTAGCACATGAAACCGGGCTGCATCAATGAATAACAAATCGAAACTCTGCTCTCAAATGAGCGGCTAAGGTTTTAGGATGTTGATAGGGAGATCTGTGTTCGAGCCCCACCGCCAATAGGTTGCCACTATTGGGTCCTTGGGAGAGACCCTAAACCTTAAGCTCTCGCCATACTACCCAGCCACTGTATGCTGTGCCGGGCTCAAGCCTGGTTAGAACAATGGGAAAGTCGTGTTAGGAAGGGCATCCGCCGTAAAACTTGTGCCGAGTTGTGTGCGGACCAGATGTGGTGAAAGACAAAAAAAATAGACATTAGTCATTTTGTATTTGGCGACTCATTAGTAAACAGTGAGTGCAGGCATTTCTTTATAAATATCAGAATTTCTGCATTTTTAGGACACAGTCTAAACCTTTTATCATCCAGAATGTCTACAGCCATGTATAAAGCGGTAAGACAAACATGGTCTGTTTTGCGCAGAACTTGTTGTGGCTGTCGATCCATGTATTTTGCATCATCGTCATAGTAACGATTTATATGATTAGCCAGCTGAGAGACAAGCCAGCTATAAAAATTCCGATCAGTGGGCGATCGATCGGAGCACCCCTATTGCACATACAGTAATAAGTCATTTAACCAATCATAGATGAGACGGAATTCTTGTAACCAATCATAACGCAGAAGGCCGGATTTGTTAGAAAAGATGGAACCTCACCTCTTCTTCTTCTCCTTCTACTTCATCTTCATCTTCACATCGGGCAGACCCACTTCAAATAATGCGCGTTTCAAATAATTTACGCTGACTGATTAAATGCTTTGTGCTTGTAAACACGCATCATATCGGATCAGTGTCCATGTAACAGTTTAGTTTGAATCCTTAACCAGGACCATTTCAGTTGGATTGAAGAAATATTATCAATGTAAATATAGATATTAATATGCTAACTTTTCCTTTTCCAAGTCATCCAACAATTTTATTTTATTTTATTTTTAATTTTTTGCTTTTCTACTAGGATTTTATTAACAACCTAAAAGAAAGACTTCAGTTGCATCAGTCAGACGATGCAGCGGGTGCAGTGTTCTACACCGGAATTATCTGCTTGTTTAAGCCTCATGAAGTGTATTTGTTTAGCAAACAGCTGTGCGAAAACGAGCAGATAAGAATCATTTGTGTTTTAGCGGTTAACGCTTTATTCCTGTTCGTGTATGTTTGCTTGGTTAATCTTATCAGGCTTATCAAAGGTTATAAATGTTATGGTGTGTAAACACGGCTCCCGATAAGAGCAAAAAAATCTGAGATCACATTTTTTCTCCTGTGAACCTTACGTAAAGCTCTGGACCTGAACAGACCACGATTTTCTATCTACTGACCAGATAGTGGCACCAACAGATGATCAGGCACACGGAAGTTCTTCTTAAATTGTCCAGTGACTTGTATTTTGTGTCTCTTGACATTTTTCTGTGCACCCATGAATACATCTGCTCATTACCCACGATGTCCCCCGTAGTGCACAGCGGGTATCGTCTCCAGCCCACGCCGGATCAGAATTCGCTGAAGGTGCTGCAGTATGTGGAAAGAGAACTGGCACATTTCAACCCGTCTAAGACCATCAGCAGTCATGATTGTAAGCCCTGCGTGGTACTCAGAACGCCTGTGTTCATAAAAGCCTTCTAATTTAAGGCTTCTCTTTCCTTTTCAGCTGGAAAAAACTTCTCTATAGCTCACTTTTTTCTTGCTTTTCTGTGCTTCAGTAGCCTTCCCATGCAGTCACCATAGTTTAAAGTTAGTGCTCCCACAGCGACACAGCATGCACCTGTAGAGTTGGAACAGTACCTGATTGTGTTTGGCATGCTTCTACTTTCTACTAAATCTGACCAGTTATGTAACCCTCATGTCCTGTTCGTTAATTAACACTTCACTTCACGCAGATCATCACGTCAGAATTCATAGCAATGCCGCTATACAAGAATTTCTATACAAACTGAACCTTCAAATATGATTCGAACAGAACATGTGACTATGTTTGGCTGACTGCTTGGGCTGACTGCTTGTAAATATATTATAAGGGCATCTTGCACCGAAAAGGTCATTATGAGGTTTTTAAACCACTTTGTTGATTTCCTTTTGCTGGCCAGCATGCAGTATGTCAGAGCTTAGTTCCTTACATGAAGCAGAGACGGATTTCCACCAGGCGTATCGGAAGGTTCAGAAGAAAGCACTTCCAGCCATTCCTGATATGGATGACCCTCCAGACATAATGAGCAGAGAACGGTCTCCGGCCCATACGCAAACGTCCGCTCGACATCCTCATCACCGAGTGAAGGAAGATCACCCGAGGTAATTAACATTTGGGAGCTCCATGCCCCTTGGCTTGATTCTGAGCTCTGGTTCTCTCCATGTTCATCTCGGTTCTCTCTGCGTTCTCCAGTGCCATCCGAATTTCCAAAACATTACCGGTAAGCGGACTGGCAATGCTTAACTGTCCCTGAATGAGTGAATGAGCTAGTCCACCTCCTGACAAATTGGGAGCGCACTGGAGAACTAACATGAACATGGGATTTATAGTCTCTAAATTACAATTTACTTGGTAATATCTCCAAAAATATATTGATGTCTTTAGGAAAGATAAATTTTTGTGATGTTTCCCCAGGTGGAACCCTCGTTCTGAGCACCTGCAGAGGAAGGCTTTCCAAATGGGCGGACGAACCGGATCCCTGGACGAGCTCGAGGAATTTGCCATGAGCTACGTCCAGCGGCGCCACCACGACGACCTTAGCGACGACGAGGCCGATTACACGAGGAGCTCCAAACAACGGCAGAGTGAACGCGAGCGAGAACGATGGAGAGAACAAGATCTGGAGCGTGACCGCAATCCGTATTACAGCTCCAAACGTCATTCTCCTAAAGACAGACATCATGCTCCATGTCTTCCCCCTGTACCAGGAAATCCAAAGAGACGAGGTACAGGGGACAGCAATCTTCGTCGAGACCCCAACACGTGGGATTCGAGAAAGCAGGAAGTTGAGAGCGGGCAGGAATACGATGATGCCCTACTTAATAGATTACTGGAACGCAAAGCAAAAGCTGGGAGGAGCTTGTCTTCAAAAGGTGGGGGAAATGAAGAGGAATCAGACAGGCCGTCTAAGAATAGCTCTCAAAGTTACTTACCGAGCAACCGATCAGCTACCCACCGCTCAGCAGAGGAGGACGATTTGTTGCCACCATACGTAGAACGGGAACCGGATCGTTTCCGTGGTGCTGTGAACTCCCACCAATCTTTGACCTCCACACGCTCCAGAAAAGAACAGGATAATAGAGAGGAACTGAGTAGACCGCGTAAAGTGGTGAGTTACACATAGACCCAGTGCTTATATTCATCTTCCATTTCAGTGCTTGACAACATTTCAGGAACACTCCAAGACCAAAAAAAAAAAAAAAGTCTGTGAGGAAATTCTCTTAGACTAGAGTTTTTTATATACCCAGTGCTTTTGCACTCTATAAGATTTCCTTAAAACTGTCATTTTCAATTATTTCATGTTTATCTCCTGTAGAGATTTTATGATGAACAGATTTCGCAAGTTGATTCCAACCTAGGTTTTTCGGTCACGGTTCGATTTGTACCTCGCTCCGACAACAGAAAATAGCCTGTACACAGGTAACAAGAACAGGAAGAGTCGTGTGCTCTCAAGCATGCATTTGGCTTGCATTTGAGTTTTTGTTAAACCTTTAACACAGCTAACATTTAAAGATAATTTGTAGAAACTCGATCAAACATTTTAAAACCCCCCTAAAAAAAGAAAAACCCTCACCTCAACAACACTAAAAAAAAGCATAAACAAATTTTTGTTAATTGAATATTTTAATGTGTTTATTAATTTAATGTATTAATTTATGCTTATTGAACTTAATTGCAAAACAAGGTAAAGAAGATTTTTACGAAGGATGGCTCAAGCTCATTTTAAGGTCCTTGGGTTGCCAAACATAATGGTATATGTTTCATGATCATATCCGTAATGTTGGTGATCAGCCATATGTTATGACCGCTGACATAATGTGAATAGTATCGATCACCAACTGGTGACAGGATCATGGGCACCCAAGGCTCACTTAGTTGGACCTAGGACCTAGCAACTAAAGGATCAACTGCCAAAGCCCCAGAGCTGCCCCGGTGTCACACAGGCAACCCAAGACCTAAGTGGTTTTAAGGTTAATGGTTTTAATGTTATGGCTGATCAGTTGTATTTGGGGTTGTTTTATGTTATGGCATTTTTTCAGAGCCAAGATTGTATACAACATTTTTATAAATCAAAGAAAATGGAAACAAGCCTGTAATTAGGAACTTTTATTCAAGGCTAGTTGTGTTGTTAAATCTGGGTTGTGGTGGCTCAGGGGCTAAGGCTCTAGGTTGTTGATTTGGGGATCAGAGCATCCAGGTTGTGGAGGGGCTGCCACACCCCATACTACCCAGCCATTGGGTTGAAAAATGGGAGGGTTGCATCAGGAAAGGTATCCGGCGTAAAAAAGAAACTATGCTAAGTTGTGTGCAGATTGGATTGTCCGCTGTGGCGACCCCTTGTTGGGAGCAGCTGAAAGAACGTTTTATTGCTAAAATCTTAGAGTAATTTTGTTCCAGTTCATTTATCTCGTTTAAATTGACTTTAAATCTGCTTTGCCTACACACTTAATAATTCATTCCCGTCTCTGTGTGCATGGAGTTTGCATGTTCTCCCCGTGCTTGGTGGGTTTCCTCCGGGTACTCCGGTTTCCTCCCACAGTCCACAGATATGCAGGTTAGGCTACTTGGTGTTCCCAAACAGCTTTGTAATATGCGCGATTGAGAATAATATTGCATTTGCTTTAATTGCTACATGCAGCATTACTTGATAGACCTGGTCTATCATCATCATCATCATCATCACCTAATCATGAGGAAAAGGCATGCATCTGGGCACAACTCGAACTGGCATATACATGATGTATTTACAGCCTGTTTTCCGATATCTGAATCGTTATTTTAATATATCTCCTTAATCAGTCAGAGGACCCCATTGAACTGTGTGTGTCAGTGGATTTGCACTAGATTTGGTATATTGATTCACAAAAATAAATAAATGAATAAATAAAATGAAACGTAATGAAATAACATAATACATCGATAAACATTTCATCGCCATGCTTCTTACAGTATGTAGACTTAAAGCAATCTCCTGTGTCTTGTGTTCTATTGAAACATAAAATCCAGAAATCCATCAGTATCTTTCTTATTTAAGCACCTAATTTTTATATCCATAAAAAATTGAGATAAAGCGGTTTAATGAAATATGATGGAGTGCACTCTTCGAAATCCTGTAATACGGTTTGCTTATTCTTCATTCTTTATTCCTCTTTCCTTATTGATCCAGTTTTCTCATCAGCTATTTTAACTTTATTTTTTTAATCTAAAGCAGTGCAGATAATATTGGATTAAAATAATGATTTAAATAATTGAAATAATTGAATAAATCCCCTCACTTGCACTATTTCAGTTTGCCCATACTAATATTTGCATGACTTCCAGTACACACGAAGCATCATTTACACCCTTTCACGCTCCTTTCTCTTTCTCTCTCTCTCTTTTTTTTAACAGAACACACTCCTAAGCAGAGATTCGCTCATAGTCTGACCAGCCAAAGCCAGATCTTACACGCACTTGCTCTCCATCCAGCGTCTGTAGGCTTCTCGCTCTGCGCACTGATCTTCACACTTTTCATCTGCTAACTGGTGGTAAGACATCCTGGACGAACAGGAGGACACACTGTGCTGGAAGACCTTGAGCTAAAACAACAGTCCTGACCTATGATCCGACAAGAAGCTTAAACCGGAACGCCAGAGGAGATACGCTTTCATGGAGCAGAGATCGAACATTTGATGGTACCTCCAGAATATTATTATTATTATACTATTTGGTTCAACACAAAGCGGACATATGTATAATGAACCGGAGGCACAAGGCAGGAGCATGATAAAGCATTATGAGTAATGAAAAGAGGTTACAGAGGTTAGTTAAGGAGAAAGGGCGTTAATTGTGCACAGCGAAACACATACGTCTTTATGATGACACACAGGAATGATTTCACCAGGACTCAGCGTTGCTGTGTGAGATCAGACAGTGAGCAATGTCATGCAGCTTTTGTGGCGTCCTGAGATTTGCATCCCTCACTGCCACTATGACATAATGTGCCAACTAACAATGCCATACGTTGCTATATGATCTGGAAGAAGGAATTCTTTTTATTTTTGTCTGTGTCTGTTTTAATACAAAAGGAATATTCGAGAAACTTGACAATTGTTAACATTATGCATTTCGCTCGTGAGGATTGTTATATTTATGTCTACTTATGTCTACATGGTGGCTTTTTTGTTAACTTTTAACAGTTATTGCACATTTCCAAAGGGATGTGGGAGGAAAAAATTCTTGCAAAAAAACATAAGTGACTCATATACAGCACTGTGCAAAAGTCTTGATCCCCTTCATTTCTACATATAAGTATTTTGCTCCTGTAGAGCCAGAATTTTTTGTCTCTCATTTTCAGTCTAGTCCCTTTTTTTTCCCCTGATTTTCTCCCTAATTTAGTGGTGGCCAATTCCTCCCCGTCACTAGGGGGCTCCCACATTAAGGCTACTACTACCACTCAGTCGGGAGGGCCGAAGACTATCATGTGTTTCCTCCGAACCACGTGACGCCAGCCAACCGCATCTTTTTTTCGAACTGCTCACTCACGCACCGTTGGGGGCGGTGTAACACACTCGGAGGACAGCACTATCCGCTCCCTGCGCTTGCGTGAGCTCTGATTGGCTGTATAGCCGTGATTAATGTGGGAGCACTATGTACCTCTCATCCCTCCCCTCTGAGAGTGCTCTCTCTAGACCTCCGGCTGTGAGAGGTTACAGCATCACCCCGGAACGGAACCAGCGATCTCCGGATCATAGGGCGAGCACTTTACCACTGCGCCCCTTCGGAGGCCCCAGCCCCTTTTTCTAGCAGTTTCAGAGCAATGTTTTTGTATAAAACATCTAACTTAAGGCATGAACTAGAGAGAAAAATGTGCAGATAATGATGGATGATCAACGCTGTGATTTGTATACTGGTTATCCTGAATGCTCAGTGGTTGGAATGGATGAGAGGGCAAATGGGAAATGAGGCTGCTGCTGACTTTTTTACATAAACAACCATTTTTTAAATTGTATCTTTAAGAACAGGTGGTTAGCACTGTGGCCTTGCACCTTCAAGGGTGCGGGTTCGATTCCAGCATCTGGTCTGTGTGCATGGAGTTTGCATGTTCTCCCCGTGCTTGGTGTGTTTCCTCCGGGTTCTCCGGTTTCCTCCCACAATCCACAGACATACAGATTAGGCTGATTGGCGTGCCGAAATTGCCTGTTTTCCCTGCGATGGATTGCCACCCCGTCTAGGTGTACCCCAGCTCGTGCCTTACGTATCTTGGGATGGGCCCACAAAGCTGTACATAAGATAAGTGGTATAGACGATGAGTAAAACTTTTGTTCCCATTTCTTTCATTTAATCTACATAATGTAATTTAATTTAATATGAAGAAATGAGTTGTTGCTCAAGACTTTTTTACAGTAATGTATGGAATTGTTCTCCTATTCCCGTGTCCTTTTAGGGGCTCAGTATTATTGCTATGTATTATTGCCAGGCTCTGGGTTAGTCCTTATGTTTAGTACTACATCATATCATTAACTGTAGCTGCTAGAGGAATATGACAGCATTTTCTAACCTCATGGCAAAACAATGAATATAAAATGTAAATATCGTGCATTTCACAGACAAGACCTGACTCGTTTACATGCACTGAGAAAAGAACTGAAAACCTGTTTATTTGATACATATTATAAAAGTTTAATGATGTACATGTATATCGGTCAGTAATGTTAATATACTGTATAGTAGCACAAATACCAAACTACAGCCAATTATTTAATTCATAATTAGTAAGTATGTTCTCGTCATTGCAACATCAACCTAGTGATGGGAACTATCCAGACGTGGGACTTTAAGGGGAAGTTTAGAGAAGGCAGTCCTCCTTTGGAAGTGGGTGAAATCAAGAGAAGCTAGAAAGATCTCACGGGGATAAAACAAAACATGGCTCAGACAACAGTTTATGGAGCATTGGCTCTAACCTGCAGCCCTGAGCTGTGAGTAATGCCCAGTAACGCTCAACCTTTTGGGACATTTTCTCCCAACTACATTGTCTATATATTTTAGTTTGATCCTCATATGAGGACCATTAGGTATAATTATTTTCCCAAATGCCCTGTTTAAAGACGTTAATTAAAAGAAACAGCGAAGACGACATTGCAGTGAACACAACAGTAGTCCGAGTCTTGAGTTGTCGGGAGTCTGAGTCTCGGGACGTTAATATAAGGGTATAATGGTGAAACAGATATGGGAGAGATAATAGTTTCACAAGCATTTGTTCTTCATTTTAATCAAGTTTGTAACACAGTGAAAAGCCATGCAAAAGATATGCTGATCAGCCCTGACATTATGACCCCCGCCCCCCCTTTTTTTGCCACCAAAACAGTAATGACCTGTGTGTTCTGACACTTTTCTACTAGACCCAGCATTAACCTTTTCCTCGATTTGAGCTACAGTAGCTCTTCTATTGGATCGGACTTCACCCCCCATGTGCATCAGTAAACGATGGCCACCCATGACTGCCCCAGTTCACCAGTTTTCCTTCCTTGGATCACTTTCTGTATGTCCTGACCACTGCAGCCTGGGAACATCCCACAAGACCAGCGGTTTTGGAGTTGCTCTGACCCAGTTGTCTAGCCTTTACAACTTGACCCTTCTCACAATAGCTATATTTTCAATATCTCGTTTCAATGGTGGCTGGAAGTGGGTGAACCTTTTTCCTGAAGTTGAAAAAATGGGCAAGCCTAAGGATTTGAGTGACTTTGACAAGGGCCAAATTGTGATGGCTAGAAGACTGGATCAGAGCAAGTCCAACACTGCATGTCTTGTGGGAAGTTCCTGGTCTGCAGTAGACAGGACATACCAAAAGTGATCCAAAGAAGGAAAACTAGTGAACGGGGTCATGGGTGACCAAGGCTCACATGATGCACATGGGGAGTGAAGTCTGGCCCATGTAGTCCGATCCAATAGAAGAGCTACTCTAGATCATATTGATGAAAAGGTTAATGCTGGTTGTGACAGAATGGTGAACAGTGTATCACTGTTATGGTGGGGACCTATTCAATGTTAGGTGGTTGGTCATAATGTTATGGCTGATTTGTGTATACTGACGAGAGAAACAAACCTTTATATACCCAGTATACATGTATCATTATATCTTAAGACTCTCATTATAAAGAATTATAAAAAATGATTACAAATGGGTTTAAAGTTCTTTTTCTCAGTACTGTCCAATTCCAGTGATCAGGAAATAGAGCTGCTACAGGACGATTGATTTTCCAAAGCAAATGCATTGCACCCTCTCTGTCCAACACACTCCAAATCCACGCAGTTTTATATATTAACCAGGTTAAAGAGATCACGTGGTCCCTCTAGTGCTATATCTTGTCAGGGGTAATAGCATATATTATATACTATTGCAGCTGTAGCGGCTTTAGGTTTAAAATGCTTGAGGGTTCATGTTAAATCGGTGTGTCTGGTGAAAAAAAAAAAACCTGCTATGAGGTGATCATCGGTCTGCATCTCCTCAGAGTGTTATGCTGTCAGTGAGAGTGTGTTTCACTAAGAGTGACTCATGCACTGAGAGTCCTTGTCTATTGTTAACACATAGTAAGTGTCTCTCTGACTGACATCTCAATCCAACGGTATTCAAACACTCGAGTTACCACGAACAGACAGAAACTCAGGCATATACTGTATTATCGGCAAAAAGAATGCAGTCACTGCTTTCATAACTTATTAATATTTTGTTAATGTCACAAAAGGGAAAACATTTCATAACTGTTCTGTGACGTGATGCTTTTATAAAATGCCAGCATGTTTTTTTTTTCCGTCTATCCCGGAATGCCATGCTCGATATTTATTTTGCGTACCCTAAAATGTGCACATTCTTTTCCATTCAATAAAAAAGACCTAAATCCAAATCTGTCATATTCTTCTGATGTGTTTGCCAGCGACATAAAAGGCAAAAATGCAGAAAGCTGCAACTTGCTCTCCGGCCAAAACACAGTGCTGATTTTTTTTTTTTAAGGTTATAAATATAATACAGAAAATGTGTGTGCTAAAGTAGCTACTTCTGAAGTTCATGCAACATGGAAGTGACCAATCTTGCATCCCTAAAAATTTCAAGTTGCTAAATGAAGCCATTTTTGAGAGATAATTTTTATGTTGCCCCACAAATGACCATTTTTTAGCATTATACTGTCTGGCTTCAAACAATAAAAAAATTAAATGCAAATCTTTTATATTACTTTGAGTATTGATACTTAAATTGTATAAGCGTCTAGAAGCATATGACCTATAAAAAGAGATGGTTTTTGGTAAAAGCTTACAGAGCAAAAAATCTGTAGTGTCCGTAACCATGTCCAATATCTTAACAATTTAACATTTTAGAATAATACACTTTTTCAGGTTTATGTCGTTTCATGTGAAATCTAAATTGGCCAAGTTTCATCTGAATGGCAATTAAAATCAATGAAAGATTTGTAGTCTAAAAAGTTACAGACACTACAAATAAAACTGCATGAAATTGTATTCAGCAAATGTATTTCCTTTTATCTGATAAAAATATATTATCTGATGAAAAATGGTGTTATTTGATCCTGTCTGAAAAGTCACCGTTTCACCTTGGTTAGACACTTTTTAGCACCAATATCATGTTTCTGCTGTGTGCAAAACACTGCATAATATCATTCACCTTGTTGTCTGGAATTTTAATTAAACTTTAATTAAACCATCCTGCTTAGAGGAGATGATTAGCACTCAGAGCTTCCAGGAGTGTTTGCTCCAAAATGTCGAGTGGAATTAGGAGAAAGATTCAGCAGGATGCATCTGAAAGGAGGATGGAGTGTTGGAAGGTTTACAGTACAATTCCAGGAAACAGCCTGTTCAAACAGTTCCTGTTGGAGAGAAATGTAAGTTAGCTCATAGTGCTGAGTGCCATGGGCAAATGCATGTTAATAGTATTTTTTTAAAAACCAGCACACAAATGGACTAGTTCTTTGTTGCATGCACTGACACTAAATGCATGATTCAAAGGGTAGACGCAACAGGACTGCCCTTACAAGTGCTTTTCTGGTCCAAGTCTGTTGCCTGCCAATATTTAGAGGAAAGCACTAGCTGACATGCACTGCTGTACAACTGTTTTGCCACAGGCTTACAAACTTGTGAGCTCCAGGAACACGGGGACCTCTCTTTCTCTTTTTAAAGCGACCATCAGACTCCAAATACAAATGCTAATTTGAGGGCCTGCCCCTGCGTGGGAGCTCTGGCTCTGATCAGACTAGTGATGGGTCGTTCATGAACGATTCGTCTTTTTTTTTAACAACTCTTTAACGTGACTCAGAAGAACGAGTAGTCTTGGAGAGTGATTCGTTCATTTTCTACTGGGCGCGCATGCGCAAGTCATCGCAAAACCCCCATAGGTTATGTACAAGAAACAGAATTTCTCAATGACTCTTCTACGGCGAGTTCTTTTGTCACGTGACTCCCATAGATGCAGTGCAGTACACAGGAAACAGAATTGAACGGTTCTCAACGAATTTTCAAGTCTCGAGTCATTCGTTCTTTTGTCACGTGACTCCCATAGACACTATACAGTGCAATAGATTCAAAAGAATGAACGACTCAGACCAGAAGATATAAGAGATGAGCTGCTCATTCTGTTTATTATAATAATGTCCTTTGCTGCACTGTAATATTTTCATTACTGGAACTATAGCCAAAATTTGTCTATGTAGACGTATTGGGGGTCTTTTTGTTGAAAACTCAACATTTTATTTTATTTCTTATCAAAAGAACGAAATGAACTAAATGACTCAAAAAAAGATTAGTTCATTTTGATAAACGAGATTCAAAGAACCGAGTCACTAAAAAATTTACAGCACAAAATAAGTACACAGGTAAAAAAAAAAAAAAAAACCTTTAATGGATCAACATATTTAATTTAAGGCCAGAATTTCCACTTGAGTAAAATATGTGAGTTATCCAAAAATATTTAATTTTAAAAATTGCTATGGTGTGCTTATTTTTAAACTCATTAAATATAATTAAGTACATTTACAAACTTAAATTATTGTAATGAAAAATGTTATGGGATATGCATTTTTAAAATGGAAACAGCGCCAAAATAATTTTGTAGTGTACAGTAGGATGCCTCTGCCACTAACAAGTCTAGTCCTTTGTTTATTTAAAATTTTATTTAATTTTATTTGTATGAACCATTCATAAATTGCCCGTAGTGTGTGATTGTGTGTGTGTGTGTGTGTGTGTGTGTGTGCCCTGCGATGGATTGGCACCCTGTCCAGGGTGTACCCTGCCTTGTGC
>JAQQZS010000010.1:14399273-14413021 GCA_030068045.1 Platyallabes tihoni | reverse complement strand
CCCTACCAGGGGCATGAAGCCCCTGACAACATAGCTCCCAGGATCATTGGGACACGCAAACCCCTCCACCACGATAACTTCTTATAATTGTTGCTTCACAACTAATTGTGGCTACACGGGAGCACACGGCTTCTAACATGCATTTTTCAAGACTAATTAGCGCTTGTGGTGTTTAGAGACTGGTGTAAACGTGTGTAATGAGTCTGTTTGAGACTAATTTGCTCAGGGAGTTTGGAGAAAAAGGCAGACCGGAGGATTTTTAAAGCACGCAAGTTTTTATAATGTGACGCAGTAAAAATGTGTCACTCTTGCACCACTCAAAAAAGTTGTGCACTCAGTACAGAATCGGTCCAACATGATTGGACGAGAGTGGCTGATCAAGCTGAAAAACAGTCAATTCCAGTCACTGGCTGATTGCCCAGTGCATCTCTATCATAACTGTAATAAATCAGTTTAAATTAAATTTTGGAGTCAATATGGTGATATGTTAATCGGCACACAAAAGAATCACGATTCATAACTGAATGGATTTGTTTTTGTTTTTTTTCCCCACCATCTCTACAATCCACTGTTCGATAAAGACTTCAAGCACAAAAATAACACAAGCGATCCACTCATCAGCAGTGAGGAATAGAAAACCTGATTGGAAATACAGATGTGAACCACAAAAGGAACCATAACCTTCAACAAAGTTATTTTTCCATAACTTCTACCAATTTCATGGGAAGGCCATAGTATGGAGAAAGATAGGATCTAGTCACGATCCAAAACACACAAACTGATTGGCTGCTCCTGGAGTGACCTCATTAATCTTTATTGAGGATGTAACTCATGGCTCAAGGTCGCAGCAGAATGAATTCAGAAGTCTGCAGAAACATTCCATCTGAGCTTCATCATGCAACAAGATGATAACCGAAAACAAGCTGCCAACAAAAAGGTTTTAATCTGACTGAGTCAATCGCTAGTCTAGAACCCAACTGAGCATTTCACCTTTGAAAGAGAAGACTGAAGGCCAAACCAAGTAGTTGTAGTTCAAGCTAGGGAAAGTGCTGTTGGTGGGGTTTCAAAGAGCTATGCAACCAAATTGTAAGTCTTATGCACTTTCAGAGGGCATCGGTGGCTCAGTGGAAGCCTTGGGTCAAATGTGGAAACCTTGGGTTAAATTTCCACCCAATCTCCAAACCCCAGCCACAGGGTCCCCCAGCGAGGCCAGATAAAATAGGTAGGTTTCGTCAGGATGGGCATCTGTTGTGAAACCTGTGTGCGGCTTGGATGGTCTGCTGTAGCGACCCCTTGATGGATGCACAAACATCATACACTTTGATTTGCTTTCAACAATGTATCTGTTCCAGTACTTTTGCTCACTTTAAAGATTAGGTAGTCCACCAGCAAAGGTACCATGTTTGAAGGTGTCTAACATGTCTAGATGTAAATATCAGGAAATGCCGTGTAAAATTCTGTTCAGTTGTCTCATATCTTTTGATCTACAGTCTAAATATATATTCAGTGTACAGAATCAACAAAAGAATTAGCCTTGCCGTTTGAGTGCAAGAGGGGAGGAGTATTTCTTAATCTATGGGAATTTTGAGCATGGCGATTACCGGGTTGAGGTCAGGACTCCCCAAACTGTTCCCACAAAGTTGGGAGCTTGAAATTTTCCAAAAAGTCTTGTTATGCTGAAGCATTAAGTGTTCCTTTCACTGGAAGTAAGGGGCCGAACCCAACTCCTGAAAAACTACCCCACACCAGTTCCAACATCACTTCCACACCAGTGCACAAAGCAACGTCCATAAAGACACGGATGAGCGAGTTTGGTGAGGAAGAACTTGATAGGCCCGCACATCAGTCCTGACCTCAACCTGAGACAGGCCTTCTCGTCCAACATCAGTGTCTGACCTCACAGTGTCTGACCTCGCTTCTGGAAGAATGGTCAAAAACTCACATAAACACACTCCTAAACTTGTGGAAAGCCTTTGCAGAAGAGTTGAAGCTGTTATAGCTGCAAAGGGGGCGGGGTCAACATCATATTAAACCCTATGGATTAAGAATTGGATGTTACTCAAGTTCATATGCATGTGAACACACACTGACACCTCAGTGCACGTCTGACAAAATCTTTTACCACCCCGTCACCACACCCATGTAAAATTTTTCTAGATCCACCACCGGACCGGAGACATGAGTTGTAAGAAGTTGTTGTGCGACCAGTTTTGAAATTGCCCTCAGATGTAAAATGTATCGTTCCTGTAATAAATATGTATATCAAAACAGTTGGAGGGAGATAAGGACTATCTTGTTATTGTCGGATTTTTTGCTTTGATCTTAGCATCACCCACATACTAAGCTCTTTGTCTTCACGTTTGCTGACTTCATGCAAACCTGTCTGATAGAATTCTCCAGTTTGCCCCGTACCGGAATCCTCTGATAAGACGCTATGATTTCGCGATGCGACGTTCAACAGCAAGTATATTTTAGGCTTACGGCATCGTGGCTCCCCTTCTTAACTGATTATGTGGTAACGCTCTTATCTCACTTATCAGTGGCTTGTTGTACTGTGCACATCTCATCGACTTCCAGCTCACAATGTCGCAATCAAACTCCTCTGATTCCTCACTCCTCTGATTCCTCACCTCAGATTTTTTCTTTTACTCCAATTCAGATTTGTGTAAATGCCCCGGAAAAGAATGCCGCTGTTTTAAAATAGGTGACGTTCATGCTGTAGAAGCCCGTGGAATTTCTTCTGCTCCTGGCTTGAGACGGAGATCACAGCTTTTTATTAAGTGTAGAGATCTAATGAAGGAGCCAGGAGCACTTTATGAAGCTCGTTGACTGGCAGAGTGTGAGGACTCTTACAGAATCGATTTATCAGTGTCCGTGTGGACATTGAGCTCCTCGTGTTTAGACACACGCGAGCAAATACACAGGGGAAATACACCGTCTAGCCAAAAACTAACAAAGAAAAAGTCGCTATTTCAAAATGGTCAGATTGTTGTTCTGCATCAAGCAAAGACAACAACTAAGGAAATTACTGGAACTGGGTTAAGAGCTCTTCAACATAAAACAAAAAAACCTGGAAAGACTGTGTCAACCATGTTGAAGAAATGTGGTCATGAATAAATAATGAATGGCGATCACAAACATTGGATGAAGTTGCAAATAAAAAATTAACACTAAAAACCAGAGCTATGTTTATTAGTGAAAGTAAGAGCATTTCCACACATTCATTGTGAGGAAACTTACAGGATTGGGACCAAAAATCTGTGTGTCCATAAGAAAACCATTTGTTAGTGAGAATCATTAGGAGAAAAAAAAAAAAAGCTAGGTAGCATAAGGATTGGATTTTGGAGCAATGGAAAAGGGTCCTGAGTTCAGACTGACCCTATTCCGGAGCGATGGACGCGTCGGTATAAGAAGGGAAGCGCATGAAGCGACACATCCATCTTGTGTAGTGTCCACTGTACAAACCTCTGGAGGCAGAGTTATGATCTGTTGATCAAGTCTAGACTCGACGTTAGCAACGTTATGTGGCAATAAAATGAAGTCAGCTGATGACCTGAATGTGACCGGAGTATCACATCTATGGGGATTTTTGTCCCTGATGACACGGGTATGTTTCAGGACTTTGATTGTGAAAGAGTGGTTCTGAGAACATGAATCATTTCCACACATGAACTGTCCATCATATTGTGTGCTGTAATTAAATATAAAGGTGACTGAATGTAAACCTTAACTTTAGTTTTTTTGGACAGACAGTGTACTTTCTAGATTTCCAGCAACCTCTTGCAAACTTTGTTAGCAGTATTATAGATTTGTAATGTCAGTATGTAGAAATGGGTGATAAATAATGGGAACTTGCAATATTGTGCAATAGAAGGCTGCAGTTTATTACATGTAAAATGCGCATCATCAGAAATTTACATCGATTTTGTCAATAATTTAAGTATTGTTATTTTTTAGTTGATAAAATTCGTCAAACATCTTGGAGATCATTAGTGCAATTATTTGGAGAATATCTGCAACAGGGACACTTTTTTATCTTTCTTTCTGAATGCTTTGTATAAGGGTATTAAAATGTGTTGAAGTAAAAAAATAAAGTGCTCTCTGAGGATTTAAAAAATGTAGAAATAAGGTTTTATAACTACAATAACAAACTGCATCTTTTGTCCTATAAACCTCAAAATCCTTTGCTTTTTTTACTTGATAAAACTTGAGGATTATTACTCGTGTAGAATTGCACTAAACCACACACAGTTGTTGTTGCTAGCTGTACAGCATGTAACACATGGCTCCCTCTCATTCCAGAAGCAGTACCTCATCGGGTCTTTCGGCTCCCCCTCTCACGACCCTGATCACGCCCGAGCCGGTGCGTCACTGCCGCATCCCTGAGCTTCCCCTGGACAGCAGTTTGCTCTTCGAGTTCCTGCTCTTCCTCTACCTGCTGGTGGCGCTTTTTGTACAGTACATTAACATCTACAGGACGGTTTGGTGGTATCCTCATATCCACCCTGCTGCCTCTACCTCGCTGGTGTGTATTACACATACACACACGTTAGGCTGTGACTGAAATTTTGTGAATGCAAAGTGAAAGAATGCCAGTTGATGCCTTTGCTTTTGAATTCGGCTGTGAGAAAAGTGACTGCTGTCTGATTAAATTGTTATTTTAGTTCCCTTATCTCTCTCTCTTAGTTCACTTTTGGCAGGGAAGTCCCTGTCGTTGTTTTTATGAACTGATCGAAAGTACCTCTTCACGTTTCAGAGCAGGCAAACACGTTTCGAATGGGACATGGTTAAAAAATAAATAAAAAAGTTGCATCAAAGCTGTACATTTTCAGCTTCTTACTTGGTCTCGCTCCTGGACTCCTGGGTATTGAAAAGAATTACCTTCCCTTTAAAATAGTGATATGGATATCAAAATAATGAATGGCGATCACAAACATTTGGTGAAGTTTCATGACGAAGAAAAATCAACAGTAAAAACCAATCGCAAACCAATCGGTCACTACTTTACATATTGCAAAAATATCCTCATAAACAAAGCTGACATCAAATCAAGGAGACTAGAACGCGGACACTGACATCATCGGCACACAAGGTGATGTTACAACAAGCCAATGTAAATGCATAATGAAAAATGCACACAATCGTTTAAAATATACAACAGCTTCTGCAGAAAATAGGAACTGCTTGGCTCTTTAGTTAAATACTCATGTTTTGTGAGCGTATCATTACTCCTTCTTTGGTGCATTACTGCCACCTACTGGACAGGATTTTGGAGCAGGGAAAAAAAAAAGTTACACAGCATTTCAATGTTTTATCAAATACTGTTATTTTACCTGACATTGTCTGCTTTTTGAATCAAGAATCACATCAGCATGATTTATGTCACTAAGTCAGAGCTGTAATAAAACAATTTTAGAGGAGTGTGATGGAGTGACATCCTGAACTAAACAGGCATCAGTCCAAAACTATACACTCATCGCGTTCACATGCACAGTTAGTCAAACTATGGTTATAGCTCGACAAGGCCATTTAATTAAACTACCGTCCTTGTCCCATCACACAAGGGAATTAATTTCTTGGCCGCAGTTTGTCTGACTCTTCTACGAGGTGGTGATATGGCCTCCTTCAGCCTGGTAGTCTTGGGTCTTTTCCTGGTCGAACTATTACATGACACACTAAAACCATCACCAGTTTAGCTAGCGGACAACACGGACAGCTCTGCACGTTTTATTTAATTTTTTTTTTTTTACTTTTTTACTTTTACTGATCAGAAGGATGCCACAGACCAGTCCTATATACAGAGTCATCCAAAACAAAAATTAAAGGAAAATAAAAAACCCTGTCCAAGGTGTACCCTGCCTCGTGCCCTAAGTCTCCTGGGATAGGCTCCAGGTCCCCGCGACCCTAAATACAGGATAAAGCGGTATAGAAGATGAATGAATGAATGAAAAACTTGTATAAATACTTTAATACTAAATAGTATTCTATGTTATATTATGATGATAATATGATAAATTAGCACATCATCAAAAAGTTGATGTATTTTAGTAATTCAAATAGTGAAACTTGTATATTATATAGATTCAGTACACACACACACACTAATATACAATACTTCACAAGTATTTATTCTTTTTAAAGTTTGATGATTATGGCTTACAGCTAATGAAAACAAAATTCTGGGTCTCAGAAAATAAGACCAATAAAGAAAAAAGTTTTTAAAAATATTAGAGATTTTACCACAGAAATGTTGGATTACTAAAAAGTATGAACAAAAAAAGATTGAGAGATTCGGTTTATCCAGGTTCAAATTTGCAAGTAATATTTGTCTGAAAGTCTGTTACTAAAGTATGTTAAACATATGTTGAATTTGTTTAAAGCCAATCATCGTCATGCATGTACTTTAGTTTTTTGTTGTTGTTTTTTCACTAGTTATTTCTGTCTAACACCTCGTCTCTTTCTCTTCGTAGAACTTTTATCTGATAGACTACCACCTTGCAATCTTTATCACAGTGATGCTGGCCAGAAGACTGGTATGGACCATCGTCTCAGAGGTACTGATCACATCTACAGCTTTATATAGTCTTGTGTAGTCGTTCTGCCTCTAATGTGGAAATCTGTAGTCTTAAATCTTTACAGCCAAACTACGCACAGAATGTATATTGTCAGTTACAGAAAAGAAGAATGACTTCAGTGAAATGAAGTAAAATCGGTACTTCCCGCTGTTCGTGGGACATTGCCACTAGAGGGATTTTCCTTTCCATTTCATGTTTGTGCATCAATGGCAAACATTATGTCTACACTGGGGATGTCATTAAATATTATTCAGGGTGAACAGAAAAAAAAACAAGTTAAAAAAAAAAAAACCGAAGGAGACGCAGACAGTTAGCTGTGTATTGATTTGAGTGAGCGTTCTGTTGCGGGCTGCAAAATGGGAAGGAGCGATAAAATTATCAGCGTTTTTTTGATACTTAGACATTTGAAATACCATTTTTTTAAATGCATACAGCATTTTATCAAAAATAAACTCTTACCTCTTATATATTTTACATTGCTGTTTATTTAAGCAAAAGTACATTTTATCTGATTAATCGATTACATTTTTGGTAGAATACTCGATTACTAAAATATTCGACAGTTACAGCCCTAGTTGCCAGGTTTCAGCAAAACTCCCACTCCACCTACATCTTAAAGTGTAAAGCCAGAGATATGCTTTCTGCTAAAACCATGTGTTCACATAGTCAACCGGCAACATCGTGAGCGTATTTGTTCACATATTTGTGGTACCGGAGCCTCCCAGCAGGGGGCACACTGGAGAATTCAGTCAAACAAGGTTTTCATGAGGTAAATGAACGTAGTGACACTAAAGCACTAAAGGGGTTTTTAGCTTATGGGTGATTACAGCAGGAAAAACAACATACATGCATATTTGACCGATGCATCGGCAAAGAAAAATCATGTAGGTGGAAATAATTGCGGACTGTCAAACACATTTTTTTGATCATAGAGGCATTATAATGAAATGTTGCATAAAATATCCAGTTTCCCATGCAGAAGCTCTTATCGTACGTTCTGAAAGCGTGTCCCTAACAAACCCAACCTGTCAGATGTTGCATGTCTTGCTGTGTTTTTATTTAAAAGTCCTTGTTGATCTGTTTACCTAAATATGATCTGCTGTAGTGATCTCCGATTGGATCTTTAATTAAACAATATGTTTGAATGACTCTTTGTGTCTCGTCGTCCCACGCCAGGCCTCCCAGGCGAGCCCATCTTCCTTCCTGCAGTACGTGCTGCTGATCGTGGCCCGGCTCAGTCTCCTCACTCTCTGTGGCTGGATTCTCTGCTGGACCATCGTCAACCTTTTCAAGACCTACTCAGTGCTGAACCTGCTCTTCTTGGGCTACCCGTAAGCTCATACCAGTTCCTGTTTGCTTCACTACCTTAAAAACTAATATAAACCAGAGCATTTCAAACAAAAAGATACAAATACTCTTTACAAATAATAATTAAAAAAAAAATTGTTATATAGATAAATATTAAACTGTGAACAGTCCAGGCTTGTTTTCGGCGTAGGCAGTGTAGGGGAGGTGAAATAATACTGCCACCTCTAGTTTTGGTAACCAAATCATGTGAAAATGATTCCTCATGCTCCCAGAACCACTATTTGCCTAATTTTATTCATTCTTAAAATATACCTATAATACTTTCATGAAAAAAAACAAAACAAACATAAATCTGATAACCTGGTCATTCAGTACACTCAGGTCATCAGCAGACTTAATTTTTTTCCCACATAACATTGCTGAGTCTAGACCTGAGCAACTGAAGTCACCCCAGATCAACAACACTGCCTCCAGACTTTGCACTAGATTTTGGGACATTCATGCATCACCTGCACAATAATAATCATGCACAATCATTTGCACAATCTGCACAAACCATTGCAGTCTTGCACGCACACTGTGGGCTTTCTCTCTCTTTTACAGTGGGTACGGAAAGTATTCAGACCCCCTTAACTTTTTCACTCTGTTGTATTGCAGCCATTTGGTAAAATTATTTAAGTTCACTTTTTTTCCTCATTAATGTACACACAGCACCCCATATTGACAGAAAAACACAGAATTATTGACATTTTTGCAGATTTATTAAAAAAGAAAAACTGAAATATCACATGGGCCGAAGTATTCAGACCCTTTGCTGTGACACTCATATACAACACTTGCATAATTTGCACACTGTCTGTTTTTACAGTGTTTATATTTTGATATTCATTTCATACTTTTGCATATTTTGCAAAAAATATATTCTGGCTTCATTCTATGTTGATGTATATCTTTTTTTATATATATATACCTATTCCTTTGTAAACCCATATTTATTTATTTTTATTTTTTAATTCTATTTTTATGCTTATTTTCTACTTTATTAGCAGCATTCATTAGGGGGACAGCAAAGGAAGAATTTTATTGTACAGGAAGGAACATGTTTCTTTACTGCATATGACAGTGCATATGACAATAAAACTTTAAACTTGAAACTAGAAGCTTGTACATTGAGAAATATGCATGATGGGTACATCACATCATACAGTTTGTATTTCAATTTTATTTAAAATAAGGTTAAATGAGTTTGAAATATGTGAGAAAATGTGTAGAAATCAAAATGATCAGATTTTCCCTGATAAGCAAGCTGACAGTGGCAAGGACGAACTCCCTGAGATGTCAGTAGGAAGAAAAATTGAGAGGATGAAACCATACAGAAGCGAGGCACCAGGATGAGTCAGACAGGTCCAGAATGAGGGCAGAGGGGATCTGGATCACTGTGAGCTCAGGAGCATCATGTGTAGCTCGACAGAGAGAGAAGAAAAGAGACATAAAAGTTAGGTATGGTCACAGTAACATGTAAGGTCAAATGTATACTGTACTGTATATAGTGCAGAGTGCAAGCAGGGACTCCGGCAGGACTAACCATGATGAATTGTCAGGCTGTTCCATAACTTGGAGTATGCTGCTGGAGTTTTTTTAATGACAAAGAGCCTGCACTCTTTGATCGAAGTAAGTGTGGCGGATCATACGCTTACGATTCACACACTTTCCCGTCTTACTCTGACACACCCATCGCTCCTGAATAGGGTCAATCGGTCAATCTGGACTCATCAGTCCATATGACTCTTTTTTTTCATCACTCCAAATTCCAATCTTTATGCTCCCTAACAAACTGAAGCCTTTTTTTCTGATTAGTCTCACTAACAAGTGGGCCTCACAGCTGTTCCGTCCCAATCCTGAAAGTTCCCTTTGCACTGTTTATATGGAAATGCTCTTACTTTCTTGTATCGTGCAACTTCACCTTCAGCCGCAGTGCTGCTTCAAATTATTAATTTTTTAATAACAGTCTTTCATATATATATATTTCTGACCAAAGTTGATGGCTCAGCACTATCCTTCCAGGTTTTATAATGCATTAGTCATTAATTAAGGTCACAAGCATATCCTCTTTACCACACACACACAAGAAAGATAGAACTGCAGCTTCCCATCAGGTCTCAATGTAATATGCCACCCTCCATGTCCACAATCAGACCAAAACGATTAGGCCCTATCCTAACCAACATAAAATCTGTGACTACAGACTATACTGTAGGATTAATTATGGAAGGAATATTTATGGTAGAGAAATATTAAATAGATGCATTTTAATACAAACATTAGTTCATTAATATTAATAGTTTAAATTATATAATTTTCCATTCTAACTCGCGTAAGTGTACTCCAATGCCACTGGCACACTCCTGTGCAGCCTTAAGTACCACCACACTTTTCATGTTTAAAAAAAAATATATATAATTTAAAAAAATGTGTGCGCTGCTTCGGCAGGATTTCTGTTTTGAGGAAATTCACGATACACTTTCTAGACATTACTGGAGAATACTGTATTATAAACTGCAGTACGGGTAGTCCCCAATTTACGAACATTCTAGTTATGACTTTCCGTTGATTCAAACGGACCGCGGTTCTACGAACATTCATAGATGTGAACAAATCACAGAAGTAACTCACGTGTAGTGTACAAAGGCTAGACATTGCAATGCACTTGAAACTAATATTTAAAATTATATACAATATTTTCAGAGTGTAAGTGAATTTATAAGATGTCTCAAGTCTGGTATATTGTACGTGTGTGCGTGTGGGGGTGCAGGAGAAATGACTCAGCCTCACTTGTTTCGATGAATCAGTCCGGGAGCACAATGATAGAAAATGCCAGTCTTGTAAAGCTGTTCTGATGGTGAATAATCTTAATTTCAGAGTTCACAGTCCAATACAGGGGAAAACAGCTCTGAGACAAAATGGCGTCCGGGATTCCTCTCACGACTTAAAGGCGCAGAGACAACACTGTTACATTTGATGTGTTAGGTAAATTTTCTTAGGTGTGATTATGGTTTTTGGCCACATGATGGCAATGTGGGTTAAGGGGACAGATATTAGTCAAGTGGATTGGTTTGCTTTACATTGTATATTCGTGTCAAAGGCATATATGATTCACTTTGTCGGACTTAAGAACAAATCCGACATATGAACATGCTCTCAGAACGGAACTTGTTCGTAAGTCAAGTTGCTTCAACAGAGAACGATTATTATTTGAGTCTCATACCTCCACATTATCAAAACAGAGTTGCACCTATCAGATGAGGTCATTTAGCTATATGATGGCAAAACTATTCATACTGTCAATCTGTGTTTGAATGCAAATGACATTCCTTCTCTAACTAGTGTATTTTCACTAACTGTAGATGAGGTAATCAGAAAGACAGTGAGGGGAAGTGAAGATGCTTGTCAGACAGCGACGTGCTATGTGAAGACATGCTACAGCATTGAGGTCATTAACAGGATGTAGTACATTGGATACATTGTTAATAGACACTTAGACTTCCCTTTATATTGTGATAAAGAACTTATTTAGCTCACTGTACACAACAGTTCCGATTGGATGAGAGGCATTCCACGAGTGGTGATAATAGACAGTAACGGAACTGGGATGTCTAACTATATGTTTCAATCTGCATCACTGAAGTTCTATCAATGATAAATTACACTAACTGTCAGTCACCAGCATGGATTGTGCTCTCATGCCTAAGGTTGCATTACAGCCATGCTGATATTCAGTACAACAGCACTCCCTCTCATGTGATATTGCTTAAATAGCAATAGCATGCTGGACCTTCCACTTGCTGTGATGCCATTCTAGTTAATGCTCCCTAACATCATCAGATTGTGTTATGCGTCAAACTATACTGACCATAATCAGACCAGATATACTATAGTTCTGAAGTTTAGCGTTCTTGAACTATTGATCTTATCATAGGGTCATAGGGCTGCATCTTTTCTAAGTCACAGATCTCAAGTATATTTTTTATTGTCATCTCATGTGTACACTATGGGGCAACACACGAGACATATTAGGGGTAAAGTACAATCTGTTAAACAGGCCGCAAATGTGATAAGTGTAACACTGCTGTCTCAGCAGGTATTAAATGCACAGGACAGGACAGTACTGAGCCTTTTAAGGAAGGAAAAAACATGGGGATATATATATATATATATACACACACACACACACACACACACACACATACATACAGTATTAAAGAGACATAACAGAAAAAAAATACATAGTAGGAAATTTTTTTTTATGAAATTGGGTATATTGGTGGTTTTAAAATAGAAAAAAGATTAAAACAACAAAATAATTATAAGCTGTTATCTTACTTTCTGAGTTTTATGATTGGTTATAAGAATTTGGTCTCGTTTATGATTGGTTAGAAACCCCATAGCTCAAAGCTGCCACTTGAATTGTGTTCTCGGCACGGATCAGGACAATACATTTTAATTATTCATTCTAAGTGTCAGTCTAACCCACATTTATGTATTATTAACCGATTTATGAATAATAATGATGATAGTGTAATAATAATAAAAAAAGAACGATTGCAAAACTGTCAGACAGCTTCTGTTAGCTACAGTAGCTTGTGTGTGGTTAAGAAATTGCTCCTTCTGTGTTATTATTGGTTACAAAAATAAAAATTCAGTCTTATTTGTCATTGGATAGAAACCTAGAACATGGTTGTGTTACTAAGCATACTTTCAAAGTGTATAAGTTGCGTCAGTGATATGGCAAGAAATTAAATATTCTTTTAACCATATCAGTTAATATTGATAATTATCTATTATAATTCGACAACACTTCTGTAGTTGGGTGCTTGAGGAGTACTCTACAGAGCCGAACTGTCGTCGGTTAACATCGTGTATTACGAGAATCTGTCTCTCATAGAGCAAGTGGCTGTAAACACCCATTTTTTTTGTTTATTGTTTTTTTAATTCATCCATCATTTGAAAATTCAAAAGTCCCGACTTCAGAAGGATCAAATAGTTAAAACAATAAAGTAGATTTTAATTTACTGGAATTGGGGTAAAAACTGTTCATCAACTTTGTGAAAGAAATGTCGTAAATAATTTTTTTTTTAAATAAATAAATAAAATCATCAGTGGAGATCACTTAAACACTTGGGTAAAAATGCATGCTGTAAGAAAAATTTTATAAAAAATTGGGAGTAGAAATCATAGCTATGTATATTACGGAAAGTAAGAGCATTTCCACATGAGAACTCATAAGAAATCTCAGAATTGAACAGCTGTGAGCCAGATGAAAAACACTTCTTAGTGAGTCTAAATTTGTTAAATTTGAGTCTTAAATTTGTTAGGGAGAATAAAGATTGGACTTGAAATGGAAAAAGGTCATGTGGTCTGTTGGGTCCTGACTCTTTTCATATTTCTATTGATGTGTGCATCAGGTTATGAAGGGTAAACATATCAAGCAATGCAACCATCATGCATAGTGTCCAAGGCTCTGGAGGCAGTGTTATGATCTGGGGTTTCTTCAGTTGGTTAGGTCCATGGGTGTCGCTAGGCCATTTTTCGCCCTAACATTTGTACTCAGCCCCCCTAAAAATTCTCCATAAACTTCCCACACATTGCTGATCGCCCAACGTCCCCTTTAAATTTGATATGAAAGTGTCGGCAGACTTCGGTTCCTCAACGTCTTTCAGCGGGTCTTCAATTCGCCATCACAGAGGGAGGATTAAGTATTTTTCGATAAATTGTTATATCTGCATCAGTGCAGGCTGTTCTCATAAATACAGTTTACAAAATGTCATGAGGGATTAATCAGTTAAATCTTCGCTGTGTTCACCCTCA
>JAQQZS010000010.1:14372392-14394044 GCA_030068045.1 Platyallabes tihoni | reverse complement strand
GGGTGCGTCGGTGCGTCTGCGTCTCAGCCATGACACCGTTAAAGAAATCAGTGGGACACCTGCGCTTGCTTATTTTTTTACAAAGAAGCGCAATTCGCGGTACAGTGTTGGACAGCGCAAGCCTCAGGTCATCTTCCACCTGGAGCCGATCTCGGTACTTTGTTTTCAAAGCCGTCAATTTTGAAAACCCGGCCTCGCACAGATAATTTGAGGCGAATGGAAGAAGTAATTTTATGGTGGTGTCAGATATTCAATAATAATAATAATAATAAGAAGAAGAATTTAATAAGGATATTAAATACAGAGAGAGAGGAGGAGCGCATTTTTCACCCCAAGCTGAGTACGTTTTTCTTCCAAATCAAGCAGTGTTTTTCCATTTTTCCATGAGTATTCTACCTGAAAGGTGAAATGCAATAAAATACACCCAGTGCCCAAATAATACATTGTCTCTTTTTTGTCTTGAAAGCAATTTGCGCTCCTCTTCCGATCCCCCCCCTGTTGAGAACCACTGGTTTAGGCGATCAGCCTGTGGCACTGCTAACGCGTTATTGAAGCCCAGGTTGCTTTGATAGCAGCCTTCAGCTCATCTGTATTGTTTGGTCAGGGTTGTTTCCTGTCTTCCTCTTGACATTACCCATACATTCTTTAAAGGGTTCAGGTCAGGTGAGTTAGGTGGCCATTAAAGCAATATTAGATTTTTTTTTTTTGATGCAATATATAATCACATTCACCCTTTCATACATGGTGTCCTTACACATGGACAGTCAATTTTTTAAAGCCTTAAGATTATTAGTATTATTAGTATTAGTAAGTAAAAGTGTTAGTTTTCTGTAGCTCTGTAGTCTTTGTTTTCACAGGCTGCTAATTTTGTACATAGTAATAAATGCCTTACAGTTTTAAAATGTAGGTTTATTTTTAGTGTGTAATTTTTTTTGTGTGAAATTGTGAAATTTTTTCAGAAATTATATTTTAGACCTGAATGCTTGTGAATTGGAAGCTTAAAAAGTAAATAAATAAAAACAACTATTATTATTGTTATTATTATGGGCATAATACTGTATTAGCCTTTTGGTATTATTTAAAAAAGAGCTCTAGATAGAATCAAAATTCTCATCAGGCCATTTTAACTAAAATTAAAATAAAATAAACTGGATTTGTGTATAAATACATTATACATGAATGTGTTAAATAAGAACACACATGCTGCTGTTCATTCATGCAAGTCTTCGGTCACCCAGTCTACACAAGTTCATTCATTCATTCATTCATTTTCTATACCGCTTTATCCTTGATCAGGGCCGCGGGGACCTGGAGCCTATCCCAGGAGACTTTCGGGCACAAGGCGGGGTACACCCTGGACAGGGTGCCATCGACAGTTAATTCATTCAACTGCAAGGAGATGATGCGTAATTTCCCTCACTTGAACTGTGACATGGCTCTTGGTGCCAGACTGGCTGGTATCGAAATTTCAGAAACTGCTGATCACTTTTGGATTTTCCCACATAACATTCTCTACAATTTACACAGAATGGGTCAAAACAACACAGAGAACATTCCTTGAGTGCCAGTTCTGTGGGAGAAAACAACAACAGGTGATAGGAGAACGGTCAGAGTCGAGCTGGCAGGAAGGCTCCAGCCAGCACAACTGCACCGATAAAGATGCTATTTTAGCTCATCCGCCTCAAGGTTGAAGTTTAAAATGAAGTTTATGCAGTTTAAAGCTGTGTGAATAAATCGAGTATGCAATTTGATTGATCTTTGACGATTCACTGAATTGAAGGGTCAGTTTTTGATTTAGAATTAATTCAAATTTTAAATGATTCAGGTAAACTTTCCACCGTTAAACAGTACAAAATCAAGAGATTCCTTTAAAATATACATCCTACATTATTTGCACAGTATCCTCTGCAAAGTACTTGCAAAATAGTCTGGTTTTGCAAGATTATCCCCCCCCCCTTTTTTTTGGGGGGTTGAGTTTATAGCCACTGAATTAGTTACAATACCGCCACCTACTGGACTAGAGTGTTGAGAGCAAGAAAAAAAATGACGTTTAACCTGACATTTTAACATTTCAGTTTTATTATGTATTTTAGGCACCATTTTAATTACTTCAAAGCCTGTAAGAAATGGTTAAGACAAATGATACAACTTTGATTAGAATTTCCTACAGATAATTTTCTTTTGATTCTATAAAGCTGCTTTGAGACAATGACAATTGTTAAAAGCACTATAAATTTAATAAAATTGAATTTAATTGAAAAATAAAATGTAAAAAATAAAAATAAAAAAAATAATTTTGATTGGATTCAAATCTGATCTGATTCACAGCTCGAATGTAGATTTACTACATTATGTTGGTTTTCAGACACCCTGTATTTTACTTTTCACACCATTCACTTTAAACTCCTGGGCCTGTATTCACAAAGCTTCTTAAGCCTAAAAGTTCCTAATAGTGATAATTCTAAGAAATTTTTTTTCATTTTCTTAGAATTTTCCCTTGAACTTAGGACTAAATCTTAGTAAAGTTAAAAATAATTCACAAAACATCTTAGACCTAAAAACAGCTCCTAAGGTACAAATTAAGAGTAGAGAGGACTGTGTGTGTGTGTGAAGCCGAGAGGGGGTGTGGGCGGGTGTAAAGGCGAGAGTGTGTGTGTGAAGGACTCGGTGTCAAATTACATGCGCGCTAGTGATGCACGGGTCGTCTAGTAACCCGCGGGTCGGGTTGGGGCGGGTAAAGAAATTGTCACTTTATTTGCGGGCGGGTTGGGGCGGGTCATTAAAAACCAAAATTAAATAAAAAATCCATGTATGTTGCATGCAATTCCGCTGCCAGTCACAACAAAAACAAAGAAATAAAAGTGAAGTTGGAAGACGAGGTGCGGGAGAAATTGAGGTTGGGAATTTACATAATTTAATGGTCGCGGGGGCGGGGCGGGTTGTAAAAATAGATACAGTGGTGCGGGGCGGGCTGTGGCGGGCCAAAAATTTCATAAAAGCGGGACCCACGGGTTGGAAAAATCCCCGACCCGCGCATCACTAATGCACGCACACATAAGACAGGCTGATACAGAGGTTGTAAATGGATATTTAACCTCTCTAATGAGACTTTCTTTTGCTTTACACGCGCGCACACGTGTGTTATAAGAAACAGTACACGCACGCTGTACGCACACGCATACAAACACAAAATAAAATGTTTTACGCACCCACACATGTGGTCACAGTGTTATAGTAAACAGTACACGCGTGCACGGATGTTGATTATACCAGTAAGAGGCTAAGACCGAGCAGTGGAGACGATTATCCCGCAGCGCAAGAGAGAGAAAAACCATTGGCTCAGTTGTGATCACGTGACGTTTCCGTGTAGCGCGTTGGAAATGCATTTGCAAATGGATTAGCGATTGCGTTTGAGTTTTGGCCGGCTCAATGCGCGACGCAGAGAAAGTGAAAAAGCAAACGTGGTAATTGATTTTGCTATTTAAATATGACCGGCTCATGACTTGTAAGACATGGGAAATGCAACTGCAAATGGACTTTTTTCATTTGAAATTTGGCAGTCAGTGTGCGTTCGCGAAGGCGAAAAAGCAAACGGTAACGAAAAGTTTGCAATTGCATTTGAATTATGTCACACTTTATGCGTACACATATGGAAAATGCAATTGCAATTCCTTTTGAAAAATGTCCAGGATATCACTCCATAGTTTTCATTACTTTACGATAAATATCCTATAACAGAAACTTAAAGTAGCTTGTATACATGATTATACAATTGCTTTATATACAAACATTGATTCAACTGTCCATTCTATTATCATATACTGTATTCTATTTGCACAATGCGTGCATTTTAAGACCTTTACAGATTTTTTATCAACCAATCACAGTCATTGAATTGCTGCATCATCCCTAGCAACAAGGTCAACCACACCTCCTCACTAAGATAAAGGTTTTTGTACTTTCCTTATTCAGAGTAGCTCTGAGAAGTTTCATAAATCACTTTTAGTCTAGGACTCCCAGCTAGGACTTTTTAAACTAAGCTAGGAGCTCTCTGAGAGAATTCTAAGAAGCTTTCTGAATACTGGCCTGTCCTGAAGCTCTTATCCGGTACGTGCATACATTTTTATGCAACATGTTGGTGCAACAGGATTGGATAATTGCAGAAACAAGCAGGTGTTTCTATAATAACAAATGTATTCTTCATTGAAATTGCCTAGTTATATTCATTGTTAAAGGAACAGCAGTGAACAGAGACCAGCAGTGCTGAGCAACAATGCTGGGCAAGCGGCTTCTCTTATGAGGTCACATTAGACACATCTCTCTGACTAAACAGTTCATCCTCTGAGCCATGAGCATAACACTACTTTTATCTCTTCCTTCCTCCTCAGTTCCTGTTTCATAAGCCATTGAGGATCCTGAACCTTCTGATCGGGATCGAGTCGAGCGTGGTGCTCTACCAGCTGTACTCGCTGCTGCGCTCCGAGCGCTGGAATCACACGCTCTCTCTGGGCCTCATCCTCTTCTGCAACTACTACGTGCTGTTCAAGCTGCTGCGAGACCGCATCGTGCTGGGCAAAGCCTACTCGTATCCCCTGAACAGCAACAGCGTGGGGCTCAAGTCCCAGTGATGCTCGCTGGAAGCTGGTTTAGGGTGTTTTATCCGATGACTGTGAACTCCAGCTGGTATTTCTTTTGATACGGTTCTATTTTCCTGCAACGTTTCTATCTATTTAAGAAAATATTTTATTTTGTATACTGTTACATGAATGATGAACGCAGGGCATTACGTTTGCACGACGTGATGTCATTTCTTCCCTTATGTACAAGTTTTGGAAAAAATAAACAATAAACAGTGGCAAAAGAAGCAGACGGGAGAAGCGCCCATGATTTTTAGCACGTCTCTCACACAACGTCCAAATTTCGCCAAAGATGCTCTTAAACTAAGAAATTTTAAAAAAGAAAAAAAAAAACAGTCAGCCAGGCAAGTCCATCTATCCACTCTAAATGGATGTCTGGGAAAAGTGGATGAATTTCAATCTTGTATAACAAATGCTGTATTATTTCTCTTCATTGCATTACTGTATTTTAATGATTATCTGTTAATAGCTTGATATTGGTGCATACTTTTTTTTCCAGACACCTTTTGTTTCTTGTCGCAACAGAGTTTTGAAGCTTAATAGAGGCCACTTTTTTTTTTTTGTTTTTTGCCCCGTTTATTTATGTTCATCGTTATGCCAAATCCCAGGATGCTATGGGAGCCTACCTTTGCCATCATGGTTAACGGCTACGGCTTCATAGATGCTGGGTCTGGGCCGTAGTCTGTATCAGCTTGCAGTATTTGAAACAATGCAGCATTATTTCAGAATGCCATGGCATCCAGAATAAAACAAGAAAACTTCTCCCATTTTCTCACAGTGTTGGTGTCTTGTTTTTTTTTTTTAGCATTGAATAATGCACAAATGAAATCTTTTTCTTGAGGGTTTGTACCAGACATTACATCTTAGAATTAATTTATGTGTACAATCAATACAGGCTTTACCTTATTATAAAAAATATTTTTTTATGGGATGTTGATCACTTTTTTTTCCCCACTAAAAATGCATAATAAAATATGCATGTGCACAAAAGTATTTAATGTAAAATATTTATATTCTTTGGCCCCATGGTGCAGCGACGGTTCAGAATGATGTATATATTTTTTAAAAGCATTTAATAAACGTTTGCATAGTACAGAGTAAATTATCATACAAAGCTGTTATTGACTAATGAATCAGTAATTTAGAAAAACTCAAAGTGCTTTAGGTGCTGACATTGGTGTATAACTTTTAACATGTATAACATCTAAATCATACTTACAAAAGCTTATTAATAGTTTTTTTTTTTTTTTTTTTTTTACAAAAGTGATTAGTTTAAGGAGGCACCATCCACCAACATAGTTTTAAACTGTGGGTCCTAGGGGTCGCTAATAGAATAGAAACCACATGTCATTAAAAATACAGCTTATACAATAGATCAAAGACCATTTGCATGCTTGACTTGGCTATTTAAAAAAGCACCTTTGGTTGAACTGGGCTACATTCTTCACCAAAAAAAAAAGGCTTAAAGCCTACAGTGCTTTGAACTGGAGAATTCCCCAGTCACTAAAAAAAAAAAAAACATATTTGGTGATGTCATATTTTGATTAATATCAAAGATCAATCTTAAACTGAAGCTATACACTATTGCAAAGACCAACTTGGAAAGACTGTGCAAAATTATTTGGTTACATAACTGTAAGGTAAGTTTCTAGAAATGATTGTAGTTTGAGTATTTATACTGTAGTCTGTGATGAATGTGTGTTAAGATTGTTCAGTGTTTACATGCCAGTGTTTTGTGTATTCCTAGGTGTTTAACCTCTGTTTCGATGAATCTAAAGAATGCACAGAAGTTTAGGGATACTGCTGAAGCTTCTCTGTTAATGTTCAGCCTTCTCTGCACTCCATGTAATTCCCTTTGATCCAGTAGCAGATCTGGGCATATTTAAGAGGAGTGATGCGCACTGCTACGTTAAACTCCTGGGGATCGCCGTTGAGGTCCACCCATTGGTGTCCCGAAAAGATCCCGATCACTTTTCTCTCCCAGCGGCGGTGCGTACGATTCCACAACCGGGCATAAACGCCAGAGCCGCTAGCGCCAGGCTGAGCATCGCAATGCTGATACAGGAGGTCGTAGGTTTCATCGCCGGCTTTGCAGAAGCGGTAGACCAGCTGACCTGGACGATCGTTGTCAAAGCCGGAGAACTGCACTCGCTTACCAGGGAGTTGCTGTGCAGAAGGACTCACTCCCAGCTTCATGTGTTTGCGCTTGTGAGTTTTCTTGAGTTCCAACAGGGCGTAATCATAGTCCATGCCAATGTCATTAGCGTTGCCCTTTATCCAGCCCTTGGGCACATGCGTGCGCTTGACTCTGATCCATTGGAACTTCATCTTGTTGCTGGTGCTGTTGTTGAACGGTGGGTCCTTCTGCTTGGACTTCAGAAAGCCGACCCGCAACCTCTGAGCACCTTTTACGTAATTCTTTCCATCATGGATGCAATGGGCTGCCGTGAGAACGTGCTGGTTACCCACTAGCGTACCCGAGCACCCGGTGGATAGCTTCACGGCAGTCGAAAAAGGGTAGTTCTGCAGGAAGTCCTGACCCACAATGCTGAAGCGACTGTCGTGGCCGAAGATCTGGCGCTTGGCTCGGGAGCGTCCCTGCTCGGCCGCGTGGTTCTTCATGATGTTTGGGTTAAAACCGTAGATTCCCACCATCGTCTCGGTCAGCTGGCCATTTGAGTGCAGAGTCTCGTAGGACAGGAAGTGTCGTAGGTCCCAGTAGCTGGGAGTTGGAGCTTTCTTGTGACACTCGGGACCACAGGAAGAGGTCACTTGCAGATGAGCCGGACCGGTGAAATGAGGGGGAGGACGCTCCTCAATCTGTTGAGGAACGACTACAGGCACACGCTGCAAAGGCCACTGGGGCTTTTGATGGGAGCTTGACTGAACATGTAGTAACGGAAACAGAAGGAACAGGAGAGGATGGAGCACAGATGCCATACTGGTAGAACTGGTCAAAAAGAAACAAATTGGGAATAAGAAAAAGACCTTTTGTTCAGAGAGACACACAAGATCCCCAAATCACTAAATGCTGTCTCATTTTTCTGTTTTCATTTCTCTCATCATTTCAAAACAAATATAAAAGACATTCTTTGGCATCACTTTCTGCATTCAGGGGAACTGAAGCTTGCTGTAGCTCAGAGCATGCCTTTTTTTTCTCTGTTTTGGTCCCTTTCCTGGTGGAAATGGTTCGAATGCTATTTTTGTATTTATTTTGTCCTTCTCAGAATGTGTAGAGAACTCAGTTTGAGGTTGGATGTTAAGATTTAAAAAATATAGAACTGCCAGAGTGCTGTTATTTTTAACTACCGTCCTTGTGTAATATAGGAGATCAGCTATTAATTTGGAATATTGAGCTGTGATAGAATTTCATAACTGAGTATCTGCTTATTTATGGCAGAGGCAAAGAAAATAAATACGTACTTTCGGCCATTCTCTTTTCCATGCATGGTGCAGATCTTAATAGTTGAAAGTGAAAGTGCCTCGGTGGTACAGAGGTTTAGAATTATGTTAATTTAGATTTCTAAAATAGTTTCCTGATACAGGCACTGAACTAATATGATGTACGTTGATTATGATGTACCTACACAAGGCTTGTATTTATTTGAATTCATTACATTACTTGAGACTCATGGTTTTATGTTCTTTATATATATATATATATATCATGTAGTTTTTTTTTTGTTTTTAGCATTACACTAGTAACTTTTGGACAGCTCTCACATCCTGTATCTAATGACTGCTGTAAGATATGTAAGATGTACAGTGTGCAATCACATCTACAAATCTTCCTTTGTATTGCTGTGTTTATTGCTGCTGGATGTCAGGAATTTCTTTTGGAAGTATGTCTGTCTGTCTCAATAAAATTTTTTTAATGTTATGACTTGAGTCTGTCAGGTATGATTTACACTAGTCTGAGGGCTTAATCTTTCTGAGCAGAAGATTAAAAATAGACCAAATTAACCATAATAGACCTAATATATGGCATAAAAGATGCATTTTTGTTTTTGGATCAAGGTTAGAACATGTGGACAAATTGTTATACTGAAATTATTGTTATAGCTTTTTTGAATCATCAGACGGTGTTATGCTTATAAGCTATAACATTAAAACATGGAGTGATTGGTTAAAATACTTTTGCATTCCCCTACAGTAAAGAGCAAAAACAAAACTGCGAGCTCAGGAATCCCCACCCAAACTTAGATCTGACCTGAGGAAGGCAGTGCAAGACATCTGGAAAATATATACCGAGCAAAAGGGGCAAATGTTGACCGGGTAGCAGTTCGTCTGGGTATACAAGTTCTAAGAGAATATTTATATAACGTTAGGAAACAGAGATTTCAACTCCCTTTCCTCATTTTAAATATTTCACTGTTGTTTATATTTTTACATGATTTAAAACCTAACACACTTTGTCTTTGTAAAGAGTAATATCATGCAAATAACCAAACACCCTGCTTTTCGCTGTTCTAACCTCAAATATTCTGTTATACAGTTAACAGAGTTATGGAATATATTTACAGTGCTGGCCAAACGTATTGGTATGAAAGGTGAATTTTAATGTTTTAATGACATTCTCAAATTTTTAAAACAGTGATGATTAAGATAACAATATGTTACTTTTATGCAATGAAATTGCAATATAGCAGCCAATCATTACTATGAAGTCCTTTATTTTGCAAAAACCTGCTGGATCCGGCTGGGCATAGAGTCAAAATTACATCTCACTCCCTCAATCCATGCCTGCCTGATCGCTTCCTTAAAATCATGCAACCGTTTTCCTCATTGTCTAACAGTTTGACCCAGGCCATGGCTCCAGAAGCTACATATCAGTCACACACAGCCTGGTTTTCACCGGTTTTTCAGCCAGATAGGCTTGAACTAAGGAGTGACGTCACTTGAGAACTATAATGCATGGTATATGTGGTCTTAATACTTTTGGCCACCAATGTACACATATGTACATGTATTATGCAATATTTAAGTTTTTCATGAACAATATATACATTTCAATATAAAGTTTTTAATATTAAATAAAATATGCTATATTTAAGTCAGATTATATTGGTATTTAAGATTTAAATCAGCTGTCGGATTAAGAAGTATAGTGCAAATTATCATTCAAGAGAAAAATCAGACATCCTGCACATTAAACCTATACTATACTATCCTATCCTATACTCTCATCAGGTTTTGCCACCTCTTAGTTGTTGCCATTGCCCACCTTTGTCACCCAATTTCTACCAAACTCCAAACTGAACACTATTGACTACCTCATCAAGGGTAAAACAAACAAACAAAAAAGGCAAACAGAAAATGCATAACATCCAATGCTGATTAAATAGAAAACACATCATGCACAGATGAACTTAATGAAACTTTAAGGACAGAAGGAGTTTAATCACAGTAATCACCTGTAACTGAGAGTCAGGCAGAGGTCAGGTGCTAATGAGAAAATCCACAGAACTAAAGAGATGATGAAATATGGAAAGATGCAAAAACAAGCTGGTGTCTCTCCTTCCCTTCTTCCTCGGATCTCATCATCATCTCGTTAAAAAACCCCATGAAGTTGTCCTGCTGGGCGCGCGCAGCGAGAGGATCCGAGTCCATGTGAGGCAAGCGCGAGACACAGCCAGGCTGCACTTCAGCACCACGTGACCGCACGAGCGCGCGTGCGCTCAAATAACCACACCGCCGGGCAAAACCCCGCCAAACTCATCAACCGTTAACGGTTTATTCCAGATTTTACCACAGATTTAACTGTTCAGCGCTAATGTAACCAGTGATATTATTATTATTATTATTATTATTATTACATATCTGCCAGTCTTTCTGCACACCAGAACTCTGCCTAATTTGTTAATACAAAGAAATACAAATTTGTAAGGTTGAGTATCTTACGCCTTGTTTACGCCGAATACACCCCCTGTTTGGTAATCCGAGAGTGAATCACTGATGAGAAATCAAAAAAGTATATCAGATAAAGATTAAGTTTGGTCTTAAAATGACTCCAGCGCCTTAAAATTCACTTATATTACTTCAGCGGTGAAAATATAAACTATCCCCAGGAAAAATATTCAGTTTAGCTTTTCTAATTAATATCTATTGGTGCATGTATTTGTTTACACTGAGCAAGTAGCTTATTAGTATCTTATGTGAAAGTAAATCCGGCACGTAACTGTTCATAACATAGTTTTTACACAACATTTTGATTTCACGTATGATGGTGCAGGTTAAACTTCAGGCAGATATGTAAATACTGCAAAAGTTTGATTAAATCCTGTTCAGTCAGTTTTGCGTCATAATGTGATCTGGCAAATGAACTGTTTATAACTTCACTTCTAATAAAACTTTTTGTTTAATTTGTGGTGCAGGTTTAACTTCAGGCAAATACCAAAGTCATGCCAAAATTTCAATACATTTTGTCATACAGACAGACAGATATACAGACATACAGACAGAATGATTATGATTCAGAATCAGGTCTTCCAATGTATAAAACGTGAAGCTATTACTGAAAGAACGAGTTCTGACCAATGTCCAGACAAAATCATTCTTTAATACCATACCCTAAAATTATGCTAGATAGAAACGCAAAGACCAATCAATATTCAATTCAGTTTTTTTAATATAGCCTTTTTAATTATAGGCATTGTCGCAAAGCAGCTTTACAGAAATAAAAAAATATGGAAATCAGTTTGAAATGTTTTGAAATGGGAAATACATTGTCGTCTATATTGTTTTATCCTGCATACAGTGTCACGGGGGTAACCTTGGACGCATCACACGCATCACAAGCAGACACATGGGGCCTCCATGTGACGAGATCTCCAACTAGAAGCAGGACATTAGGATGAGTCAGACAGGTCCGGAGGGCAGAGGGGGTTCACTGGCAGCTCAGAAGTCTCATGTGTAGCTCGATAGAGAAAGCGAGAACAGTTATGCTAAATGTATATTTGGTGCAGAGTACAAGAAGGGACTCTGGGAAGACTGGCTATGACGGCGTAACTAAAAGTGAGAGCCAGAAGGAAACAGACATGAGGGCTCCCTGGGAAGTAAAGCAACCAGTCACTATACAATCAACAAACCTGATCAGTGACAATGTGGAAGACAGCATCTAAACATATCAGTTCACCATACTACTTGAAGTACCCAGATAAATATATTATTTACCTATTGATTGGCACCTTGTATACTTTGACAAGTATATACTGACAAAAAAAATCAGTACTAAATACTAAATACTGTACCTTTTCGTGTCACTGCGGTGATGTCCTTGATGATTTGTTTTTTGTACTTTGGTAAATATATTTTACAAGGTAACATTAATGTACTAAACGCTAACAACATGTAAAACTAGACCTTAGGAACCAGTAGTGCTTTCATAAATGTGTGTATGGAGCCCCATCCAGGGGTACCACCAAAGCATCAGAATACTTTCCTTTTTTTGTCATATTATTATATATATATATTAGTCATATATATTAATATAATAAATGATTATTTAATTTTAACCATAAAAGAAAAACAATATATGTAAGATCTTTTAGAAACAGAGGTTACATACAGACGAGTTATTTATAGTAAATATTAAATCTATTTAATCTCATTAAGTCTTTGCTAAATAAGGATCAGACAAAATTGCTAACTCAGTACAATTTCTGAAGATACCATAGGTCTGGATTTACTTTGATTTGGGCAATGGCAGAGGTCAGATCAGAGTGATGTAAGAGAATACAGCTTTCCCACGGCTACAGTTCTCCTTATTTAGGTCTGTCCTGTGTTCTAGTGTCACAGACAAGCAATATGTCCTCGAAGATTTAGCTTTGGGTCTTATGGGAAGTAAAAATATGTGCCCAACTGTAGTGATTGTTAGCACAAAATAATAAGGTGGAAAAGTAATAATAGAAAGATTTGGAGGGAGGTCAGTTTATTACGTCTTTTGCATTAGAAAATCCTTATCCAGTCATCTAGTGACAGAAACCAGAAAAACGGATATTCCCCCTTCATTAAATCAAAGCTGCAACACAAATCATGGAAACGTGTTTCCTTTGTAGGGTTAACGAGGGTGTTGCACAGGAAAGAGATAAGGACAAGGAAGAGAATAAGAGGCATTTCTGACCCTTGAGGGTGACCTTAACCCCAGCACAGTGGTGGGCGAAACTGTGAGCCCATGAAAGCCTGATTTGTTTTGGGCTACTGGTTTAGTCACCATGGCAGCACTAAAGCCTGCACATTTGCATTGTCACCCTCCTACACTAGCCAGCCTCGGCATCTTGGCATGCTCTCCAGGCTGAATGTCCTAATGTTTGCACAATTCTGTCTCATCTCCATGATCTAACACAAGTTTGCAGTTTGCTTTTGAGGTTATTTGTGTTGTCTTGGACATCCAGTGTTATTCATCTTTTCCAAACAAGAGAGCACAAACAGGACAGTCATACTGAATACTTCAAAGAAGTCAGATATGATTCATCCATTCATCCATTCATCCATTCATTCATTCATCCATTCATCCATTCATTCATTCATTGATCCATTCTTTCATCCATTCATTCATCTTTAGGAATCATTGTTCACCCTGGGAATGCTAGGGTCTTTGGTGGACTGGTGGCTAGCATGCAGCACTTCGTCACTTCTGCCTGGGTTTGTTTCCCAATTCCAGCTGCTGAGGGGTTGCACAAGGCGCTGGACACCTAGTGGCAGTCCCAAGCCTGAAAAAGTTTTTGGAGGAAAAATCATTGGAACATTAGGAGTCTCCAGTCTAGATATTGTCATGTTTTATAAGGAAACCATAGGACACGAGGAAGTCCAAAAAACAAACTATGCCACTATGCAACCCATATTATATACAGTATTATACATATTGTTATATTAATGTAACATTACAGGTCCTGTTATAACACAGTGAACATTACATATTTTAAGATCTATTTTAGTTTCATGTTATCCTAATGCTTGATGAGTTTCTTTTGGGTACTCTGGGCTTGACCCACAGTCCAAAGACATTCAGTGTAGTCAGACTATCCAAATTGTGTATGTGAATGTGTGTGTGTACCCTGGCTTGTTCCAAAAATTTCCTAAGTTAAAATAATGTATGGATGAATAGATGGATGGATGGATGGATTTGCTCATTTTTCCTGTGCCTTGATCTCTGCCTTTGAATCTGGTAATTGTTTTTTTAAACTAATGAATAAAAAGCCTTATGCATTCCATTTAGAAACTGAAACAGGCTGGATCTGACCTCTAGGTTACTGGTTTAATAGGCCTGACCTAGAGACTTTGGATTCGAAATGAGATTCTAGATTAAGTCAAAGGAGCACATTCCCAGGGTCTGTGAATTTGAGAGAAAACGGGCCAGACACTTTATGGTTTTGTTATTTCCTATGTCACCAATCCATGAACTATTTAATCTACACCATTAGTTCAATGTACAGGAAGCATAGCCTATGTATCTGTAAATGTTTTTGATCAAATACTAAACTTTTACTAACTTACTCATTCAACATCTACACAGCTTTATTCTGGGTTTTTAGTACACCCTGGACAGGGTGCCAATCCATCACAAGGCACACACACAACGGGCGATTTGGGAACGCCAATTATCTTAATCTGCATGTCCTTGGACTGTGGGAGGAAACCCACTGAGCATGGGGAGAACATGCAAACTCCATGCACACAGAGGCAGAAATCGAACCTGACTGGGAATCAAACCCAGACCCTAGAGTTGCAAGGTGACAGTGCTAACCATTACACCACCGTAACACCCACTAAACTTTCAAATTTTTTGATGTGAATTACATGGATCAAAGTACTCATGTAAAGTCTAATTAGGAAGTACACTTTGGTTACTTCTTTGATTATACAGGAACATATTGATATTTAAAATGTTCCTTTAAATTTATTTAACGGCCATTTATATTAAATCCCATTTTGTTATTTAACTTTTACAACTGCTGTAAAAACTTCCTGTTAAGTCATTTTGTGCAAACTAGTTTAGAAGTAAATGCAAAGCAGTTTAAAAATGTTTTAAAGAAACCATCTTTAATGTAATTATAGCAAAAACTTAGTTTTAAGTGCAAAACATAATTTATTTGCCATGCTACTTGGAGGAGGTCCTTTTTTTTTGCAAATGGGTTTTACAGAATTGGAAACAAGTTTTGACAGAGATTCACTGGTGTAATGTTCAGTGTAGATGTTTGCTCCTCTGGATTTTTACCTCATTTTCTGCCAAATTGGTCATTGTCAGTTCCCACCCACTTGTTTTCTTCTGTTACATGATAGCTGCCAAAGGGGGCTGGTGAGAGGTAACACATGCTTCCTCATGAGTCATGTGCAGCCTAAAGGGCAGTTTAACATGCTTGGAGTAAACTCTGCTGTCTTTGATATACAAGAGTTCACTGATAAACCCGGAAAAAGTCCATACAAACAGGTCCCCTAGGTCATGCTTGAACCCAGGCCCCAGCAGCTGGGTGACCATACTGTATATCTCACGTTGATATATCTAGATCCACATTTACTCAGTTACTGAAACTATTGTATTGTATATCTACTGCATGGGAAAAACTGTCTGTTGCATCCATCTCAGACAGAAATGACTTTTTTATATAGCTCATGAGTACTCGTATAGTTCCTTCGCTGACAACAGGAACATTTTTGTACAGTATGTTGGAAGAATAAATACAAGGGTGTTGACCTTGTATTAATAAAAAACTTCAATATCTCACAGAACTGGACAACGGCCAGCTCTCTGTAAAATGTCCCATAAAGCCTGTTGCCAAAACAAGTATGCTGGAATGATTAACTTTTGTGCATAAAAGAAATTCTTCAAATTTCCAATAAAGGAGCACTCCCAAAACTGTTAATTTTACCCAGCGGATTATCTTCTAGGAAACTGAAATGAACATCTGTGCTTTTCTCCACTAAAAGCCAAGTAACACTGTATAAGCTCTATACTTATATACCATATGGACTGTGTCGCTTCTGTCTCAACTGATGTTTTTGCTGAAAGTCATGCCGGATCAAGGTGTGAATGGGTAGTAGGTGAGCCAGGGAGGATTTTGGAACTTATCAAGATACTAGAAGAATTCCCCTACGCTTCTCCACATGAGTCACGCATGAGTCAGGCCCACCAGGGAGGACATGAGAAAACTCTGGCAGCATCACAAAGTAGCTTTGCAATGGAACACTTTGAGGAGGGAAGTGGGAAAGTAGTTGAAGGGGTTAAGAGGATGATCTGTGATTGCGTGCAACCAGGCAAGTGGTTAGGGTTTATTATTTTGGCCCTAGACAGTGTACATTCTTCTTTAAAAAAAAAACATAGGGTGTTGCTTTCTTAAGGGCACTTCAAAGGGGAAAATGCAACAAACCTATTCTGCCAACAAATGCTAATACTGGTGCTAGTGTAGAGACATGTTTTATTTTGGAGGAAAAAGTCATGTTGTTTTGAAAATAAGTGAAGCGTACCCTTGTTAAATTGAGGTAACTGAAGGCTTCGAAGGCTTGTATCTAAGGGATAACTAGGAGATATTTTGGACCTGACCAAAGATTGGGGAGCCAAACTCACCACCCTGTGTTGCACATTTTCCTGTCCTCAAGCTCTTGTCTTTAATAAGGCTTGCCTGGTCAATATTTCACAAAACCATGACTTGTGTTAATAAAAAAAAAAAAAGATAAATTGCTGATACTGTATGATAAAGATGCCAAAGATTTGTGTGTATGTATGCATGTAGTTACTTGCTCAGCCAATCACATTTTCAGTGGAATGATCTGTGTGAGATGCTCTGTGTAAGATCAAAATAATGTAAAAAACGACATATGAATGCATAAGTGCATAAGTGTCACACGACAGATGCACCCTGTGTTGAGTTTGTTATGAAAGAATCCGCTTGTTTGAGAGAAATACTGGTTGTTGCCAAGGAACCAGACATTCCTCGAAGTGTTGCCTTAGATAATTAGAGGGTTATTTTGCATGCATTCTTCTTCCTCAGACTTTTACGTTCAGTATTACCATCTAATCGACTGTATCAGTGTCTGTCCTCAAGATCATTCATCTTGCATTTCTTGTTATATTACAGCTGTCTCTGTAAACTATTTAAACTTATAGCACTATAGAACGGGAAGCATGATGAAATTCGGAATGTAGGCCAAGAATGTAACTAGGTCTGGGCCAAATTTCTATTTGAACGAGAAACATTTAGCAAGGAATTTTAAAACCACATGGGCTTTATGCCTTGATTTATTATTATTTTTTTTATCTTTAAAGGTCCCATTTATTTTACTATTTCGATAAAAAGTTAACACAGTCAAGTGTTCCTGTAGATGCTCCAGTTGAAATATCTCCTTGACAAAATCGAACAGCTAATCTATAAAAAAAAAAAAAAAAAAAACACTTTGCAACTATGTTACTAACCCTCCAACTATCCAATGATGGAAACTACAAAGCACTTTTGTAAGTAACTCTGGATAAGTGCATCTGACAAATGCCTAAATGTAGATTTGAAGCATTTCACTCCTCCTCCAAATGTGCCATTTCAGTGTCTAATGAGTTACTGCAGAGCCACATCTCTTGACCTAAGCAACAAGCTTGGGATATTTTTATATCAAACCATAAATATTTTTATATTAGCTTACATTAGGGGGAAATCTCGATAGCGTGTTTAAACCGCGCCCAGTATAGACATGGAAAAGGGACAAAATGTTATCTTTTTCTCACATTCTTTTTTTTTGGTACAATGGATACCCATCTGCATATAACTAAAACGTCAATTTTATTATTAATTACTGATACGGAGTACTGGAAATGCAGTCTGCCAAAACCCACATCAAAACCAGTCAAGAAAACACATCTACTGTACTAATACTAAGTCTTCATAAACAACACTTTGTCTCTTTCTTAATAAAGTCATTCCAAATTGCACATTGCTGTGTTTCGATCTTTTATTACCGCTAGTTAACACGAGCTTCCGCCAATACCCTTACAGGTTCATGAATCATATGATTGCTTTGTTCACGGCTAACTTGAGCTACAGAGCTAATTAGCTTATAACAGAAAGCTGAATCCCAAATCACTTTCTAACCCCTGAAAAAGGGCATTAATTTGTGTATGGAACAAGTGATTGTACAACTACAGTACCAAAGAATTAACCACATTAACTGAGGCTATTCTAAAGTGCAATACGTGGAGACATAATGTGAAACTTACAAGATTTATAGGACTGTCCAAAACCTCAATGGTTTATTCTCCTCAAGAATTTAAAACTACTTTCAGCCCTCCATGCATAGCTAAAAGTATGGCCAGTGCGGATTGTCTACAGCTGTTCTCTGTACATTTTGGAATTGGTGCATAGCATAATAGCCAGACTTGAAATGAAATGTAAGGTAATTTCATCAAAGTAAGCACGCTATTAATAAAAGTCATCAAGATCTACAGATCATTGTCACAACATCTGAATGGAAGCCTAGTGATGCAGCTGGGACTTTCCGCCAAGGAATTTAAACAATGTGCTTTTAGAGGGGGTGGGGGGGTTGGGGGGGGGGGGAACCTCACTATTCATCTTGATACCAGCACACATGCTTTTGGTCCATTTTGTTAATGGTCTATGGTTCTGCCTTCTTTGGTTAGTCTTACCTAAGATTACCTCCTCAACACCCTGTTATGGTTTTGATATTTGATTTATGGGTGGTTATTGAGATAACAGATCAGTACTGATTAGCATGTGAGAGCAGATATGATTTCTCTTGTCGGCCATGTGGCACTTCAAACGACATAGAAACTCTGTAGTTTTGTTTATGTTAAACTTTTGAGTACATACATGATTGTGTTCATTTAACTAAAGGTGGTACTTCTTAATTTATATTACTTCATAAGAACAGCTGTGCTTAGGCTCCTGCTTGGACTTTTGGGATTCAGGCTTATTTGGGTGTGGTGGTGACTCATTTAGGCTCTGGCCTGGAAACCAAGGAGTGGAAGAGTTGTGTGTTTGGATAACAGGCAGAGCATGCACTGCTTTGTAATTGCTGTTTGTGTGGCACACTTTTGGAAGCATGTTATAGCAAAGGCAAATCGGTGGTCTGTTCAGGTCAAATTAAGGAAGTTTCCAGAAATTCAAAAGTACCTCGTTCAATTTAAAATCGGTTAAAACTAATTCCAAAAATGTCCAATTCCTTTTGATGCTTTTTCAGAACTTTCCTATGAATTTTTCACAGCTATAAACCTATTTTAAAAAAAAGCTATAAACACCTCAAACCATAAACCTGCCTGAGAATTCTTTAGAACTTTTTCTTATAAGAGACATTGCTGATATCATAGACAATGGTTTTAATAATTAGATAATTCTCCATATACTGTATGTAGATGTCTCCAGATGTGACTAATATTCTGGGATATCTGACTATCTGACAGACCATGGGTTTGCCATTGATATAAAAACAGGATGCACATGAAGTTCCATCAGATGTTTAATGTTTTGACATTAAGGCTTTCCATCCTCTCTTGGTGCTAAAAATACGTATCCATGTTTACTCTGGGAAATCTGACCAGTGGAAAAGTTGTATTGGTGTTTGGTCACTCGTAAAGGTCAGATGTGATTGCACATCCAAGTAGACAAAAGACAAGAGGGTGAAAAACAAGTAGAACCACTAAAAATCTTGTATTTATCTATAAAATGATAATATATATGGTCAGCTGATTGACAGCATGCTAATCTGGATATACTGTATGATTAATGTATACTTTACTGAACAGTACAGTTATGTATCTGTTAACACCCACTCATTAAGGAAAAATGTTACAAGGTCATCAATAATTAAAATGCTTTTGGAATTTGATGGTGTTGAGTGACGTTAGCACCTGCGGGAAGCAATAAGGTCAGAGTTCAAGACTCCAGTCATTTCGCGGCAGTAGAAGTACTGCCATGAGAAAGAACATTGTACCTAGAATAATATGAAGGGAAAAAATTGTCCCAGTTACATTTTAGAGGTTTGAATAAATCAGCACCTCAGAGTGAAATTTGCAGTGGGAATCCTCAAAAATATTACACATAGAACACAAGGACCACAAAAAATATACTATTAGCATGGATGGGGGTTTAACCTCCTGAGACTTAAACTCTGGATCAATGACCTTGATGGATATTTCCGGAAGAACTTTGACTAAATATGGGGATATACACACAATATACGAGGGGCATTCAAGTTAAATATACGCTAGTGATGAAATTACTAGTGAATGAACACCAGGGTCTTTGGGATTCTTACCCTTAGTAAAAAATTATAATGGTGCCAACGTTTTACAATCTGTGAATGACGATCCAGGCCAAGGTGGCTCGGAGCACACGCCAGCCGTTCCCGGGAGCATTCAGCAAGTGGAACATCTGATCTTTCAAAATTGGTGGATAACTTGTCACCAACTTGCGGAAGAGGATGCATCTGTCTGAGGAAACTCTACACACAATTATTCAGCAACATCACTTCCAAATTACAGGAACTACGCTGGGAGTCATTGTCACATCCCCCCTACAGTCCTGACCCCGCTCTAAGCCATTTCCACATGTTTGGGTCGTTAAAGGAGTTCCAGGGAGACCAGCTCATTTGGTTTGGTTTTCAGATGGCAGTCTGATCATGGCTCTGGTATACTGAGAAAACTTTCTACCCTGATGGTATCCAAGCACTAGTGAAATGCTGGGATAAGTTCATTAGTGTAGCAGGGGATTATACAGTATAGAGAAATAAAGTGAGTATATGTATGGTATACTAACCCTTCAGGTTCTTGGTTCGATTCCTTGGAACCTTGAGTCTATATGAGTGAAGTTTACATGTTCTTCCCATGCTTGGTGGGATTCCTTCGAGTACTCCAGTTTCCTCCCATAGTCTAAAGCCATGCAGATTAGGCTAATTGCCGTTCCCAAATTGCCTGTAGTGTCTGTCCAGGGCATACCCCTAAATCCCCTGGGATTGGCTCCAGGCCCTCCGTGTCCCTGTATACAGGATAAAGCAGTATAGACAATGATTGAGTGAGTAGTTTATAAAGAATTGCTTAAGTATTCAACTTCACAATTTATTTATTTATTTTTACAAATTGTATTTATTTATTTATTTTTTGGTATTATAGCCTAAACTTGAATTTGATTTAACCTCAACACATAATCTCAGTATAAATACTCCTGCCCTTGTAATGCCCCCAGAATTTGCTGGAAGACATACCTAAACAAACAGGATCATGAAGACGAATGAGCTATGAAAACAAATTCAGGACAAAGTGAAACAGAATCAGCCAGGGCTTGGTTGAAAAAACATCCCAAACTTTGTACATAATTTAACGCATCATTAAATCTATTATTTAACACAAAATGAAAGGATATAGCAAAAACATGCCTCATTCTAAAAGAGGCGGTCCATTAAGGAGAACATTTAAGGATAAATGGAGGACATTCATCCATTGAGGAGGCTTTTATTAAACATATCTTAAATCTTCATTTACGTAATACATCAAATTTTTGCAAACCTAGTGCTACTAAATAGTTTAAACCAGCTCTGATGACTTCTCCTCCACTGTATCTCATTTAATCCCCTCTTCCCATCACATCTGATCCAACTCATCAGCTGATACTGTATTAATAGTCTGTAATAATGATATACGTCCAATGGTAGCAGGTCCAACGTTACTGTTTAAATATAGCACTGTGAGAAAAGTCATCATCGTGACACAGCAGAGTGTCCAAAACAGCAGGCTTCCATGCTGTTTGCTCTTCAGAGTACATGCTGAGGAAAGGGAGATTGTGTGTGAGCTTGGAAATCAGCCAAAGTGAATTCTTAGGACATGCGTCAGACAATCAAACAGTTCAGACAAGGACACTTGGGTCGTCATAGGCTGTGGAGATTTCCATGGGTCATTGCTTGTACTAGGATGGAACTCTGTACATGATTCAAACCTAGTTTTTATCATTCATTCATTCATTTTCTATACCGCTTTATCCTTGATCAGGGTCGCGGGGGGCCTGGAGCCTATCCCAGGAGAC
>JAQQZS010000010.1:14334151-14346541 GCA_030068045.1 Platyallabes tihoni | reverse complement strand
CCTGGGATAGGCTCCAGGCCCCCCGCGACCCTGATCACAGGATAAAGCGGTATAGAAGATGAATGAATGAATGATTATTCTACTCTTATTGTATTTCTTTGATGTATCATACATAATAATTCCATAGACTCTATAAGCACTGCACATCTGGCTGATATCACCAATAGGTTTTCTGAAGAGTGGTTCTGAAGCTCAATTATGGAGGCTCTGGTCATCATGTTGGCAGGGAGCAGACTTCGCCTAGACTCAGTTAATATATAAATGGGCAAATAAACAAAACATATAAAATAAATGGAGCTTGGCTGTTGGCTGGAACACAACTTAGCTTTACACTACCATTGCTTTGATTTTAATGGAACTCAGTTATCCACGCCCTATATGTCATCCCATGTCCACTCCATCACCCTGCCTCTCCAGTGGTATTATATATTGGCATAGGGTTAAGGGTCTTGCCCAAGGGCCCAACAGTGGCAAACTCCCACTGGCAGGTTTTGAACCGCCAATTCTCTGATCAGCAACCCAGAACCTTGGCCACCTGACCCACCACTGCCCTTCTATAAGCTAGATAGTAATTACAGTAAAAAAAGAATAGAAAGGTTACACGACTGAGTAAAGCATTGGGCGAAGTAACAGGTCCTGGGTGTTTAAGGTGCTTTAGAAAATAAATCAATACCTTCTGACCTATCAGATTTCAGACTCAACAGTGCTGTTGTATAGAGGAGAAGGTTGTATGAATAAATAATAAAAAACCACACAATGTCATGATGAATAGAAGTGCAAAATAATTTATGTGATGGTTTCAGAGCCAATTTTATTTAAACATTCCAAGGACTTTTTCCAATCAAATATTCTTTTTTTTCTGTCCCACCTAATGAAAGCTCTCTCCTCAAGGTCTCGGAAGTGTTTCAGGCCAGCGCTGCGAGACCATGTGTCTTCCAGTGAAGTCCTCAAATCCCTCAGCCTCTCATAACGGGAGATCCGATCTGCTATCAGTCTGCCAAGCAGAGAAATATGAGAAAAAAATAATTTTTTAATATTACAAATGGTTATGGTTTCAGGTGGGGTTTAACAGGAATCATTGTTTCTTATACTGATTTCTACAAAAACCTCTTCCTGCTAAATATTACCTAATTTATCTGATTGCGGAAAAAAACGCACAGTTCCCAGCAAGGAATAGTGTTGACAGCTGGTTCAAAAATTATTCAAAAATGCAGAGTTTCCTCTTACATCTGGAACTGTATATAATTGTTGGACGCAAAATAACCAAATACACACATGCACTGACTGCTAAATGATTTCTTATGTTTCTGAGAAAAAAATTTTTCCCCAAGAATATATCAACTGTATCAGATTATATCTTCACTTCTGGGTGAATGTAAATGAACTCGTTGTGAAAGAATTTTATTTTCCTTTAGATCATAGCTGGATTAATCTGGATAAAATGTAAACCTCTTGGTAATGAGCCTATGAACACTTTCCAGACTGTACTTACTTCATGCAACATTGTGAATTTATACAATAATATCCTGCCATTTCACAACAATCTGTCTGAACGTTAAAACAACTAATGTTAAAACCACCTAGGTTTTGGGTACCCCTTGTGCCACCAAAACAGTGCCACAACAACTCATTACTTCACAAGACTTCTGAAGGTGTGCTATGGTATCTGGCACCAGGACTTTATTTAAGTGCTGTAAGTTGCGGTTCTCCATGGATGAGAATTGTTTGTTCAGCACATTACTCCATGGTTGCTCAATTGGATTAAGATCTTAGGAATTTGGAAGCCAGATGAACAACCTTGAATTTTTCTGCTAAACACAGCAATCTGTGATGCACTGAGTATTCTGATAAGTTCCTTCCAAGGCCAGAATTAAATCTTTTCGGAATTTGTGATACATTGGCGTTTCTGTCCAGTGGGATTGGACCAGACAGGCTAGACTTTGCTCTCCACAGGCATAAATCAGCCTTGGATACCCATCATGATTATTTTAAATCCATGACATACATAAACATGGATGGATGGATGGATGGATGGATGGATGAATGAATGTTTCTTTCTATCTATCTATCTATCTATGTATGATCTTAATAAATGAAGCACGAATATCATTCTGTCCATTATATTCCCACTTCGCATACACCATATCGACTGGATCCCTGTTGCAGCAGATCTATTTTGTGTCTGTTCCCCAAATGGTGTTTAAATTACAATTTTTTTTTATTAATTAAATAATTTTAACTATGAGGATTTGTTCAAGTCAATCGAGGAGATGAGATTTCTTCTTAATAAAGATGAAAAACCGATTGACATTTACAGTACGGTGATGAGACTGTTATCGGAGTAAAACATTTGAGTGTTGCAAACATTTTAAAGAAGTTCTCAGGTCCATGAATGACGAGGTGGCACGGAGCTCCATGCAGTTGTTTTAGCGAGTTGATCACCAAAGGTAATCTGTTTTTGCATAACCTTACACTGCCCATGGCACCACTTGCTCATTACAGGAACTCAGCCCGGAGTTATTACCACATCCCTCATACAGTCCTGACCTCGCTACAAGCCATTTCCACTTATTTAGGCCATTAAAGGATTTCAGACCCGAAGCAGACATTCCGATCATGGCTCTGGCATGCCGAGAAAACTTTCTACCTTGATTCCACTAGTGGAATGCTGGGATAAGTGCATTAGTGTAGCAGGGGATTATATAGAGAAATAAACCTCTTAAAGTTACTCTCATAACTGCGTTATGCACAATCAAATGTCCTGGTTTGTCTTGCTGCAATGACTGTCTTTATTTTGAGGCTGTATTCACTCACTGCTGTTGGTCGCGTTGCAGCATGTCTCTTTCCTTTCTCTGCTCACTCAGCCGGCTAAGCAGCACCTCCTTCCTTTTGTTGCACGCTGCCTTTATTTGCTCGTCACAAACTTTTTGTGCTCTCTGTTTTTGTTCATATAGCAAAGCTGGAGCACTATCCCTCACCCCAAACACAGGACCATCCGAGTCAGGTTGACGTGCAGGGAGGCCTGGATTCCGGTGTTCCAGCTGAGTGTGGAAAGATACACACAGTATACGGTACATCAGATTTGATGATTATTAATTAAGTGTATAAAAGTCTATGCATATTAGGTAAATAATACATAATTTTTAACACTATGAATGTGCAACACTTCTCCATTACATCCCTTAATAGAGTTAACCCTGCCTACACAGTGCTAGTTGTAGACACGTTCTAATTGCTGTACAGAATGTGTGCAAATGCTTTAGCTAATCTTCTTACATATTTAACAGTATTTCCTAACCAAATCTAGTCAAAGCTTTAAAATTAACCTAAACCTAAACTTTCCAGTGTTTTACAATATACTATATTACATAACATGTTTATCATTATGTTTATTCCCTTACCTGGATATCTAGGGCCTTTTGGTGCTTCTTCATGTTTTCCTTTTTCTGGACAAGTTCATGAGCTTTCAGTTTAGCAAACCTGAGAATCACAACACTTCCATTATTAAACCACACATCCTTATAACTTTTCAACATTTTGTCAAATTACAACCACAAATGTAAATGTATTTTATTGGGATTTTATGTGATAACACACAAAGTTTCACATAATTGTGAAGTGGAAGGAAAATTCTAAATGAAAATTATAAATAAAAACCTTAATAAAAAAAGTGTGGCATGCATGTGTATTCATCCCCCTTTACTCTGATACGCCTAACTAAAATCCACTGAGACCAATTGCCTTCAGAAGTCACCTAATTAGTAAATTGTTCACCTTTGTGTAATTTGATCTCAGTTTACAGCTGTTCTGTGAAGCCCTCAGAGATTTGTTAGGGAACAATAATTGAAGAAACAGCATCATGAAGCCCAAGGAACACAACACAGAGGTCAGGGATAAAGTTGTGTGAAATGTAAAGCAGGTTTGAGTTATAAAAAATATCTCATATCCATTTCACAGAGCACTGTTCGATCCATCATCCAAATATGGAAAGAGTATGGCACAACTGCAAACCTACCAAGACATGGCCGTCCACCTAAACTGACCGGTCGGGAAAGGGGAGCATTAATCAGACAAGCAGCCAGGACACTCATAGTAACTCAGGAGGAGCTGCAGAGACTCCATAAATCTGGCCTTTATGGAAGAGTGTCAAGAAGAAAGCTATTGCTGAAAGAAAGCCATAAGAAGTCCCTTTTGCAGTTCTATGTGGATTGTCCCATCTGCAAATGGGAATTCTGATGGCTTTCTTTCAACATTTTCCTTCATAATTATATGCCACTTTGTGTTGGTTTATCACATAAAATCCCCCCCAAAAATCTACTTATGTTTGTGATTGTAACTTGACAACATGTGGAAAAGTCCAAGGGATATGAATACTTTTGCAAGGCACTGTACATTCTTAGAGCGTTACCAACATTGTGGTACAGAATACTACTTTTACCTGCCCCTAGTCATGCACCTGTGTGTGTTTAACTTCCTGTAATGTTACCTGTAAAAGTATGAGTTCTCTGAAAGTTATGGAGTGGTTAGATTTTTTTTAGCACTGCGCCACTACAACTTATTCAATTAGCATGTTGATTCAGCTGCTTTTATTCTTTTGATTATTTTGATTCCAGATCAAAAGATGTGTTCAAATTCCATTGAAAAAAGTTCAATGGTTGGGTGAGTTGGGTTGGGACTCAGGGCATCAGCAAAGTTTGGGGTAATGCACTTTTGTTTTATTTTACTATGCACAATATTATCACTTTACTGTAAATATATTATAAACTCTTACAGAACTCTTACAGTAAAACTCCAGGATTGTGTATGGCATTAAGATTGTCCTACATCCAATGACTGGGTTTGAGCAGATGGAGAAAGGTGCTCGGTTAGGTGAAGATTTCTCAGAGAGGGAAGAATTGAGATTAGAGGTAGGCTGACTGAATCTCGTAGACCATCACATTGGGCTTTCCCCTGGGGTGGTTGTGCACTGCCTGCCTAACTTTTCCCTAAACCTAAAAAATAGTTCACTTGGGAGGAACAGGCTATGCTTGTGTTGGGTGAAATTGATGAGCCCCAGTAAGTGGTCTAACCCCATCATTCTCGTTCCCAAGGCCAATGGTTCAGTCTAGTTCAATGTGGACTTTAGATATTGAGTCAAATGTCCCAATGCCTTTACACTCCATTTAGTTAGTCCAATTTCTCACACTCCTTTTTAGGTTGTTTAGGGGCTCAACCATAGTTAAATGACTTGTACAATAACCCCCACCCACATGCTGCCTATGTATTGTTTATGCCACATCCTTTGGCTATCATAAGGTTGCTTAGAGGGGTGAGACGAACAGTATTCCCAAAAAGCTCTTTAGTGTTTGGGCTTCCACTTGTGACAGATGTGTCCCCAAATTGCTAAGACAAGGAGCCAAATTTGGGTTTGACTGGCTATTATCATAGGTTTGGACCTATTTATTGGTATGGCTTTGAATGAACTCACTAAAAAGAGCATGCTACATCTGGCAGTAGGTGAAATCATTTCATTGGATAACTGGCAACAAGGTGGCTTAGTGGTTAGCACTGTTACCTTGCACCTCCAGGGTCAGGGTTTGATTACCGCCTAAGATCTGTGTGCATGGAATTTGCCTGTTCTTCCCTTACTTGGTGGGTTTCCTGCAGGTTGGTCAGGTGGCATGGGTATATTCCAAGATAACAATCCCAGGATTTATCAGGCTCAAATTGTGAAAGAGTGGTTCAGAAAGCATGAGACATCATTTTCTCACATGGACTGGTCACCACAGAGTCTAGACCTTAACCCCATTGAGAATCTTTGGGTTGTGCTGAAGAAGACTTTACACAGCCGTCCTACTCTCCTATCATCAATACCAGATCTTGAAGAAATTTAATGTGATTCTAGATGTAAATCGAAATGATCTGCCACAAAATATGTGCCGTAATCAAAGCAGTTCAACAAAATATTAGATTGTGTGACTTAATTTGGCCAGACAGCAATATATAGTCATGTATTCATATCCAGAATAAAGCTGCTTTGCAACAATGTCCATTGATAAGAGTACTATGCAAATAAAATTGTAATAAATTGAATGTATTATTTCTTATGTATCTTGTGACAGTACTGCTTGGTCTGGTGTCTCTCTTACCTCTGCTATTTTCAGAACAGTCTAGTAAATATGTAAGAGAGGAAAAAATTCTCAGACAACGCAACACACATACTGTATCATAGTCTTACTCGTCAGCGAGCTGGATTTGGTGGAGCCGTTCAGTAAGCTTGTGTTCTTGGCATCTCTCTGTGTGGTTTAGCCTCCTCTGGGTCAGCTGCTCTGTCAGTTCTTTCATGTAGCACCTCTGTTTCAGACATCTGGGAGGAGTGGCAGGCCGTTTGCCAAAGATGTACGAGCCCTGGGATAGTGTGTGTGTTAGCATAATACAAGTGTTATCACTGAAAATGACACAAAAGTTTTTGCACAGTATAGAGTATTACACCTTATTTATATTAACGGGAGCGGTTACTAAAGATGAAGCACAGAGTTAACTCACAAGGTCGAAAGCTTCACTATATGTTTTCATCATCAGAATGAAGAAAAATTTAGATCTCTGTGACTGTGGCATGTTTTTTGATCCCAGATTGTTTCATAGTTTAAGTAGTTCAGGATGTGACCAATCCTCAGATATTTTGTGTTTTTGTGGACACCCCTGTCTTATATATATATATATATATATATCATATTTAGTTACATGAATGCTTAAAGCAATAGGAAAGTCCCATAATGATAGTAATCTAAATGTGTTTTAATGTGTGTTTCTAAATGTGTGTGTGTTTATTTTGATAAGACACACCTCAAACTGGGACGACCTTGTTGAATTCTTTGCCCTCAGTGTTTCAGCGACCCCGAGATTAAATACTGCCACCTTTTTATCGTCCTCCCGTTTCTGCTCTTGCTTGGCCTTAAAGCATCACATGACTTTATTAGGAACAGTTCTCATCATGTATGTGTGAGGTGAAGTACTTGTGTGTGTCTAATACTCACTTGTTCTCCTTTTAAAAACTGTTCATCTTTGTGTTTCTCAGCAAGCAGCAGGAGTTTCTCCTCTTCCTTTTCTTGTCTGCGCCTTTCCTCTGCCAGATACAGGGGCACATTACGCTGGGCTCGCTGCATACACAGGTAGCATAGCTCCTACACACAAACACATAAAAAAAACCAATATGGACAATACATAAAAGATGGACTCATGTGCTGTAAATCCGTGGTCATTAAAATGAGGTGGAGGGACCTTTAATCCATATTTTAATACTTGTCTAAGTTATAATACATATTTATTTATTGAATTCTAGTAATTTTTTATGTATATTTAGGGCTGTGCTGATGCATGCTTTGTTTTGGCAATGCTGGTTTCCCCCTTCTTTAAACTCCCTCTATCAGTGCACATTGCTCTTGTCAGTGGTGTCATCTCCGTAAACATTCTGTAACGCAGTGAGAGACCATCAAATGTGACAAAGGGGATTTTCAAAGAGGATTCGATAATTGGGTTCAACAATGGAGCAAATGAATGTATTGAGGAAGAGTTTACTCTAGCACCATGTGCAATTTGACCAACATACGGTGTGTCGATTAATAAAAAGTCATGCCCACTTTTGCATTACTTTTGGTACAGCCCTTATATAAACTATTTGTATTTAATATTTTTAATCCAAACTTCAGAAACTAAACAATTATGAAAAAATAAATCCAATGATATATAAAATTGTTCCATTTTATTAAGTACTAAAAGTAGTCTGCTTTAGCAAATACACTTAAACAATAAGAATAATATTATATCAGACGTATAAAATTTATGAAACAACTCCGTACTAAGGGGATCCATGGAAAAACATGCAGAACAGTTAAGTCTGTGGTAGTAATCAGAATGTCAATGGTTCAAGCCCCAACAGTGGTGCAAGGCTCTTAACCCCATCTGCCTTGGGCGAGCTGTACCATGGCTGACTCTACACTCTGACCCCAACTTTCTAACAAATTAGGATAAATGAAAAACAAAATTTCAGAGTGCTTTAATGTACACTATATGGACAAAAGTATTGCAATGGATATGACTGTATCCAAATACATATACTTCAGTTTGGAGTTAATCTCCCCTTTGCAGCTCTAACAGCTTTCACTCTACTTGCAAGGCCTGACTCGCAATCGTTCCAGTTCATCCCAAAGGTGCTCAATGGGGTTGAAGGTCTCTGTGCGAGTCAGTCAAGTTGTTCCACAACAAACTCATCAAACTATGTATTTAAGATTCCTTAAATTAGGAATATTTGTAATGTTGGTGTGTGCTCAAGAGCCACAGCTCAAGCGAGCTGACTCACCTGTCCGGCTCGAGTGTGGTCGAGGCATGTTGGACTGGGACAGGCAGCTTCTTGTTTCACTTCTACTTTTTCTGTGTTGCTGTCTGGTGGCTTTGGAGCTTTATAATGTCTAAAATCGAACAGGATGTTTGTCAGGTTGTGCAACTTTATGATGTTTTATATACAGTATGGTAGTTATGAAATTATATTTAATATATATAATTTTACAACATGTTCAAATTAACTTGAGTAAAAGAAATTGTTTTAACTTTAACAGAAAAACAAAAAAGACAAAGATAAGCTTTTCCAGGAACATCAGGTTTATTTCACCACTAAAAAAACAAGTATATATTTTTTCTGTGTCTCAAAAAGTTAGTTAGATGGAGGAAAAACTTAAATGACCTTTTCTGACAGGACCAAAAACAAGAGAGCTAGGTATGCAAAATTCCAAAAAAAAAAAGAAAGAAAAAGAAAAAGAAAAAATTTGAAAAACCATCAGTTCCTTAGAACAGTAATAGTTTGACATTCCCAGTAGTGAAGAGGAATTGGGCCACTTCTGTACAACCTTCATCATTATGACCTGCATTAATTGGCCAGGTCACATTTAGAAACATACAATAACTACAGCAGGGGCGCACCACTAATAAAAATTAAGTATTAAGTAATACCTAAATGTGGCATGGTGGCGTAGTGGTTAGCACTGTGGCCTCACGCCTCCAATGTTGAAGATTTGAGTCCCGCCCTTACAGTAGGTCTGTGTGCGTGGAGTTTACACATTCTCTCTGTGATTGGTGGGTGTGCAGTCCAAAGACATGGAGATTAGTTCAGGATTAAGCAGTATGGAGACTGAATGAGACTCAGTAATACATCACACTTTTTATAATGATTACTAATTTATTAATAATAGGAATTCATTAGTTGTTTCATTCATTTTCCATACTACTTAACCTGGGTAGGGTTGTGGAGGAAATTGAATTGAAAAATCGGTCTGTCAGCAAGCGACCCACTGAGTGGTAATCTAAGTCTATTCAATCAGCACACTCTAAGAGAACGGGTCACTAAAGGCCAGCGTGTAGACTGTCCGCTTCCTACTGTGATATGGGACAGTGCTGACAAACGGCACAGTCCTCCGCAGGGTTTTGGATTTCAGTCAAGGTTGTGCTTTTGATGCTGCTCTCAGCTCAGTGATGCACTTTCTTTTTCGGTATAATGCTTTCTACGTATTAGAATCTGGCAGTAGGCAAGCTGGTTTTAGGTCAGAATTAGAGTGACCTTTACAAAGGGCTTCAATTACATCAGTCTATCCATCATGACATATTCAGTACTTACTGTAGCAATAGATTTTCCATTGACATGACAGGGACATCTCTTTTGATGGTCTGAATGTAGGTGTAACACTTTTGTTATTGTTTCACCCTGATTGGCAACTGAGTCCTGACTGATCACCATTATCCTATGATGACTTTTTTCTATCCTGCCAGAGGTCTCTTTAGGATAGTTCACAGTCATGACGAATCAGTGAATGATTTGATGCACGTGAACCATACGCTTTGGCCTTGCGGTCACTGGAGCACTAAACCTTAACAAAGAATGTCTTCATGGACCTCACTTCATTTCCAGAGGGTAAAGTCATATGCCTGTTTTGGACCCCTTACTTCCAGGAGAGGCTAACTGTAATGCTATAGCACTCAAAATACTATACATGTGAGGGCTTTCAAAAGTTTGTGTGCTTGGCGACAATTTGAAAAGGTGTCTTATTATAACATACTGTAAACAATATTTATAGAAATTGACATAAGAGCGCCTGGAGCACACCCTGGTGGTAGTTATACAGTATGTGCACAATTCAGAATGCAAATGACTGACACGGAACACAAGAGCACATGACTCGATCATATTTAGCACTTTTACTTCATTCTCAGCTCAAACTTAATGAAACGTAAATCAGTGTAGAAATTAAGCACATTTTGAACAACTGATTATTTTGACTTGAGTAGAACATAAGGGTTATGAGGTGGATTTGATGACCAGTGAATACCAGGCTCAGATAGAATCAGGATGACGAATGGGTTTTAAATCTAAAAGCCGTGAAGGGGTGAGCACGTTTATTTTGTGGACTTAAAAACAAATGTATTTACTTAATATTGTTTGCCTTATAGTGGATTTACTACCATATTCAGTCTGACATACTGTACCTTTCCATCGTTGCTAATGAAATATCAGTCTCTTGGTTGTCACTTGAGCTGTTTCCATTTGCTTTGGATGTGGATGGCTTAAATTTAGGCTGTACTCTGGTAACTAATACACACACACAAACACAGACACATTATGCCAATCATGGTATGGCGTTCTTGACTGTATTAATGTATAATTCCAGTCTGATGATTAACCCTAACATAAGACATGCATAGTGATTTCTGGAAGAGTTTAAATATTATATAATTGAGGTTTGTGAGTATTAACTCACCTTTCCCACTCTCTCCTTGTCTATCACACGGCTCAAGGACAGAACCTTCATCCTCGCCCCCCTTCTCCTCTCTCAGAGCCTTTCCTGATGAGATTTTGGGGAACGTCATGGCATTGCAGCTTCCAGGGCGCTGGAGGCTTGAGAGGTTCCCAGAGACTACAGAGATGCTTGTTCCAGGTCTCTAAAAAAATAAGCGTGTGGTTTTAATGAAGATTGCTTGACAACCGTGTGTCCATTTTATTACATAATTTAAGACTTGGTACTTATACAAATAAACATTTATTGGGTAAACAAGGTAGGTAGTACCCCTTCTGTTAAAGAGAAAAAGAAAGAAAGAAAGAAAGAAAGAAAGAAGATGATGAAGCACAGTATCTGTGACCAGTGTACACTGAAATTGGCTTAAAATATAATTAATAAAATCTTTTATTAAATTTGGCCGCATTTCTGGAAGAAAGTCAACATATTGTGTCATTTTTCCAGCTCTGGAACCGAAGAAAAAACTGCAAGTCTCAATTTCTAATTTAATTTAGCTGTTTTATTGACTATTGGATTGTTATATAATTTAGCTGTTATATGAAGGCATGAAGCCTGTGTTAAAACCATCACTGCAGAGTAACTGCTATTAGACTGCATAACAAGTATCATTACTAATCTTTGACCAATTAAAAAAACATCAACTTTTTAGACATTTTGTAAGCGCTATCACTCTACATTAAAACCCCAACCTATATACGTGTAAATTCAGACTCACGTTGGTCAGAGCCCAGAGGAGTTTGCCTGAGCCATCCATGCTTGAGATGAAGTCACGGTAGAACTTCATCTTGACGATGCTGTGACGGAACGAGAGGATTCCGATGCCCCTGAAGATAAGGAAGACGGTGCGCTGGGCAGCCACAGCACGTAGCAGCAAGAGGAGCATCTCCCTTACACATCCCTCCACCACGTCGCGCTCGAACGGGCTGTCCAGGCTCAGGGCGGTGAAATTGAGCTGAACCACCGGAATGTCCCCTGCTGTGTGCCATTTATGTTAGAAAGCTCAATGAAACCTTCACTGGCTATACAGTACTCCATGGGATTCTCTAATACAAGTAATCCTGTTCAGTTCAGGTCAAGATGACCAATTTAAAATGGAATTATATGGGCTATTTAGAGGTACTTTGTGTAGTTTGTAAATATTTGGGATGCACATTTGATGAAACTAAATTATATTTGTTATGATAATACTTCTATTTATGCTTTGACCACTGCAATAAGAAAGACACCTCCTGTATTGGTCACCACTAAATAAATGTATTACTAAAAGATCCTGGTAGACTGTGGGGTTGCCAATGTAAAAAGTTATCATTTATCAAATATCATTTTCTGTCTATTTTCTTTTTAAAGGCAGTGATTCCTACCATATAATAGTTTTAACTGGCAAATTGTATGGTACCCATAGTTCAATTGTAGCCATGTGGTTAAAAAGGCTCATAGGTTCAATGTACATTTTTAATAAAAATCTAAATATTAAATGTGAATATTATATATGAATATACAGTACAGGCCAAAAGTTTGGACACACCTTCACTCATTCAATGTGTTTTCTTTATTTTCATGACCATTTACA
>JAQQZS010000010.1:14323781-14334051 GCA_030068045.1 Platyallabes tihoni | reverse complement strand
TGCCTTCACTCTGCGGTCCAGCTCACCCCAAACCATCTCGATTGGGTTCAGGTCCGGTGACTGTGGAGACCTTTTTTAGTTAAGTACATAACTCCACATGTTCATTCATAGTTTTGATGCCTTCAGTACTGTATATCATACTGTTACTGTACTGTATATCGTAGCAATGTAAATATTACGCTAATGTAAATGTAAGCAAATAATTACAATTTCTGAAAAGATACAATATGTTATACCAAATGGAAAATATACCAATCACCAAGCCATATTATTAAAAACCAAAACATCAATCCCAATATTGTGCAAGTTTTTGTGCCACCAAAACAGCTCTGACCCCTCAATGCATGGCTCCACAAGACCTATGAAAGTGTGCTGTGGTATCTACAATGTCACTACAATGACATTAACAGGTCCTTTAAATACTTTCAGTTGCTCAAATGTTAATAACATTGATTATCAATTATATACCAGTAAATTTGGCAACCAAGCCAGCCTGTCTGGTCCGATCCCTCATATGTAGCACAAATTGTTGAAAAAATTCTGAGGTCTCAATCCGATCAAGCTTCCATGGAATGTGCAGGACAAACAAGTCTGCTCCATAGAGGCCACACCTTGCAACTTAAAGCCCTTGCCATGATAATGCACATTCAGGACACTTGTTTGGGAGTGAGATATCAGCACGGCTGAAAAATCTACTTCTCCGATCAGAATTATTCATGATTTTTTTTCTGATCACATTTTTGTCTGCCAAGTTGATAGTTCAGTATGATCTTTCCAGCTCCCAGCCCAATTCAGTCATTTTTGCAGTTTCCTTAGTTGTTTTTTTTGCTAGATACAGGCCAATAATAATAACAGCTTTTCCATGACCAGACTGACTGTCCATCTTCTGAAATTACTGTATGTTTAAGAAATAAGAAGCTACTCACTGCATCAGTAAGAATTCAAATAATTGTTGGCAGTCAGTAAGACAATAATCAGGACCTTCATTAACAACTGTTCATAACATTAATAAGCAAAACCATGGCCAAAATAAACGCCACCTTAATCAATGTGTTTGTGGTAAAATGGGCACAATGTCACAACTAATGATAATGATAAACTAATAAACGTTCTAATGAGTACAACTGGATACCAGAATTCAGAAACACTTAGTAAGATGATGTAATTTCGTATGTGTTTAATTTCTTTTAATGATCTTTGGAGAAAAAAAAAAAAAAAGACCCGCAATTAAAAAAATAAGATGATTTTTTTTAGAAAGCATTGTCATCCTACCGGTTGACTAGAATGATGATGCATTTACTCACCTGCAGCAAGAGGTTTGGTCTGTTTAAGGCCATGAGACTGGCAAAGTTTCTCAGTTAAGATGAAGACTGGCCGCTGATAAAGCACATACTTGCTGCCTACATCCAGTTTCTGCTGGGAGAAGGTGAACACGCCAAGCCCAGCTATGCACACTCCCTAAAGGACATCCAATCGACCACTTACATTCTGATAATATTTACACTGGAGAACATTAAGAGACTCACAGAAATTATGTTGAAAAACTGATATTCAAGTTTGTGTGTGTATGTGCCCTGCGATGGATTGGCACCCTATCCAGGGTGTACCCTGCCTCGTGCCCGAAGTCTCCTGGGATAGGCTCCAGGCCCCCCGCGACCCTGATCATAGGATAAAGCGGTATAGAAAATTAATGAATGAATGAACTGATATTCAACCAACAGTATTGGCCAGACCAATGATTCACAACCCTTCTTCTGAGGTACTGTATCTCATGTTCTGCACATTTAACTTTTTTTCTTTTTTCTTTTTTGCTCTAACATAAAAGAAAAAAGAGTGGCTCGTAAGTAGTGATTAGTTGAATCAGATGTGGAGGACTGGGGATGATAAAAGATCAGGGTTGGAAAACTGTGGTGTAGACTTGTACAAATCACAATAAACTTGATTTGACATGATTTATTTAATAAATATTATCCAATAATTTAATAACTCAATTCCATTTATGAGCACTTGGATTTTAATGAATGTTCATATTCTTTTAATTCAGATATGCAAACAATTTTTATACTACATTGTGTACTTACTTTTTGCATAGACATGTGACGTTCGATGAAGGCTGACACATTTACCCAAATGTTATCCACATCTATGCAGAAATAAAACACATAATTTATTTACTTTGAATCACTTTCATTTCTCCTTCAAGATATTTCAATTACATTTGGCATTTGAAAGAACATCTTTAGTGTAGTGCTTATGGACTGTATGAGGAATGAGATAACAATAATGAGAAAAATGAGTTTATCAAAAAAGTATTGCAAACTGAGAAACTATTTTTGTGCTTGTTTTTTGTCACAAGAGCACAAATGCTTTTTATGATTTATTTTTGATATTTTATTAAAATGGTTTTGGTAATAAAATTTGGATTTTTCGTTTTAAACTATAATTCCATCTCCCATAGTTCCATTACAATGGATAAATCAGCCTGCAGCTATGTTTGTGGTTTTTAAAGTATGTAATTTACAGTAGTATCAGCAATATGGTGGTTTGAGTCTAAATTTAAAAAAAAAAAATATATATATATAAATATATATAATCATGTTTTAATTGTGATTATGTAGTGACTCAAACAGAAAACAGTGGCAGCAAATTAAAGTGGCTTTTCACAATGTCGATGGTGTGTTGATTGTTGAAGATGAACAACTCTGCCTAAAAGTCTTTGAGGACAATAATGTACAAATCTTGGGCTGAGAGAATAGAAGGTTTGAGAGTGCGAAGGAGGTCATCTAGGTGCAAGTGGAAAATCCATCTCTCAACCAAGTTGGAGGTCTTATGCACAACCTTTCTCCTGTTTTTCATGTTGTCCTTTCATCCATCCCAGGGAAGGTAAAACCTCTTTACAAGTCCACCAGGAAAGACACACATAAGAACTCCCCCTACTCTCACATTGTCTGGTCATTACATGTTAACGACGCTATCTTTAATAACCGATTGATGTTTTGAGCTGTACACACATACATTAAAACTACATTTTGTGACACAATAACAATAATATTTCACACATTTTGCAGGCTGCCGTTTGGAGAAACCAGAGAATAAAGAATAAACCAGTTGTTGTGTCAAAATAACCCAACCAGGTATTCATTTGTAAATGACTCACTACATCTCATTTGACCCAACATAGAGCAACCCAACAATGTGTTTAAAGTACTCGAACCCAGAATTATGACCCAGCATGACCAACAAAACAACCCAGCGTTTTTTAGAGTGTAGAAGTATCAAATAAATCTAAATATTGGTCATACGTGTTTGATTTTTGTTCAAATGCAGTTTTGTGCTACCACCACAAGTATATAACTCTTTTTGTGTACAGTTACATGCATAAAGTATACAAACAATTTATTATAGTATACAATATTTTTTCTCACTGCATACATCAAAATTATTGCACTCTTTGTACATAACTCTTTTTCTGTAATTCTGTTTACATGCAAATTCTTATTAGAGTATACAATACCTTCCTATTGCACCCATTTATTAATCATTTGCTCATTTTGGACACATTATATTACCCCCCTCACTGTATAATGATTACATATGCAAAATCCTTTATCATGGTATACATTCCTAACTGCATCATCCATAATCTTTTGCCCATTTGCACATACTGTAATTTATCTACCTCACTATAAACTATTTAAATATGCAAATTATTCTGCACTGTAAAAATTCACTTCTGGTTGGATGCTAACTGTACCTACATGTGCAGTGAGTTGAATCTAATCTAATAGTTCTGACCTGTCGGAAAACACTTAATATCTAAATCTTCTAACACACCACTGATTTTAGTTTAATTAAGGCAGGACAACATATCAATTAACGTATTACTGGTGTGTCCTTTAAGATATTTCTAGATATTATATATTCCTTATAATAAATTAAATCAGTCACAGTCACTCTGGTGGTGTTTAGAATACTCCTAGAGGTAACGTTACAGATTACACTTGAGGCAGTTCATGTGATATTCACTTGTCTCATTGTTGTACCTTTAGTTTAAGGAGAAACTTAGCGAGTTAATAATAACAAGCCAAACTATCTGTACTTTCCCCTGTGTTTAATCTGTACTGCTGAGAGGACATTACCGTTCTCGCTCAGCTGAGACAGTCGGAAAGCGGTTGCGTTCTGCCTCCGATACAACAGCGAGCAGTCCGTCCGTCATGGCGGTAAAACTGAACTTGGAATAATAATAATAATAATAATGATGGTAAAAACTATTAGAGAAATCCGTGTGCGCAGCGCTGCGGTAGCGCTCAGGAATCTCTGCGAGCTCGTTGCCATGGAGACACGGCGCAATACACTGATGCGCGCGGAACCACCCGCATAGTGATAAACAATAGCAAAAGAATGAACTGGATAATATACCTCAGACTTTATTTATTTATAGTCTAATAATCAGCACACACTCTTTAGAAACATTGAAACAATATATATATTCCACTGCTGGAGGCCAAGAACAGGAGTCTGAGACTCACCAAAACTGCGTAGTTTTTTCATACCAAGATAATAAAACTACTTTTTTTAGGCACTGGTGGCTAAGCCTGGGCTCAGGTTCCACCCAAAGCCCAAACCCCAGTCACCGAGAGGCAATGCCAGTCCTAAGTCTGGATAAAATGGGAGGCTTGCGTCAGGAAGGGCATTAAACCTGCAAGCTGTGTGTGGATAAGGTGGTCAAAAGCAGGGTTAGGGTTTGAGTAAAACTATTTTTTTACTTAAACTTTCCAGTTTGGTTGACCTTGCTCTGTCTAACAATTTCAGCTCTTTCACATACTTTAAGAAACTCTTTACCAGTGAAGGCATAAAAAAAAACAAAATGAAACAATGTGTTTTCAGCATTTTATCTCACATTTTTCTCATAGAAGCAAACAAAGACTAGAATGAAAAAGAAAATAGTTCATTCATTTTCCCTACTTCACAATAAATGTTCCTAAATCAGAATAAAGAAAAGCTGCTGTTACATTTTCTTCACACACACACACACACACACACACACACACACAATAATAATAATAATAATAATAATAATTAAAAAAAACATGATCTGATTTTTTTCTAAGCTTTAAAAAGGCAGGAAGAAAGTGTTATTCTTTTTTTTTTTTGGCTAGTACAACAGATTACGTAAAAGTTAAGACGTGAAGGACTGCATTTCAATAACAAACAAGCATCACTCATTCACTATGAAAATTCTGTAACCCATCCATAGCTGAGAAACCCAAATCAAAACAAACAAAAAAAGTCAGTTCCCACTGCAGAAAAACACTTTCAGTAATACTGTATGTACTTGTCTGCTGTTTCATTTCAGCCATAAAATCCATGAAGTACACTGATACTGCCCTTATATTTTTAACTGAGCTGTTTCAAGGCAACTCAAACGATAATACACAATTCACAACTGTTTCTGCTGCTCTGTTAATGAAGAGCTTAGGCACATCATGTCTTCCAGAAGTTTGGATTCTGCACCATTCGTCTCTGGAAGTTTTCATACCTGCAAAGGGAGGACAAGAACACGAAAACTGAATCAATGTTACTGAACAATCTGCATACTAACAAAATGAGAGATGACACAACAGGTGAACTACTAACAACAGCTTGTGTTGTACTAGCAGACAACAACATACATAAAGGTTTCACAACACTGGTGTAAGACTTTTGCCATTCCAGCTGTTTCGCATTGATCATGGCATAGGTAAATTAAGTTAAGGGAAAAAAAAAAAAAAAAAAAAAACAAACACACACATTGGTCTCTGCTCAAACTAAACACAATTATCATTAATGTTACTATTAATTACTATTCATTCGTATATACAGTGCTGGTCACCATTATCGGCACCCCGGTTAAGATATGTTCTTAGGCTTCTAATAAATATATTTTTTTTATTGTAGAAGCATAATCTCACTCTGTAATTTGTAGAAAAATCAAACCAAAAAAATCAAAGTGAAAAAAAAGAAATCCATGACTAAAAACAATAGTAAATGTAATTGGAGCATTTTTGTAATTTGTACTTTAGTTTATTACGTTTATCAGAGTACAGTAAAACCTTGGATTGCGAGTAACGCGGTTTGTGAGTGTTCCGCAAGACGAGCAAAGATTTTGAATAAAATTTTCTCTTGAAAAACAAGAAAGTCTTGGTTTACGAGTACCGAGTATCATGTATCGCGCATGCGCTCATTGCTTTGACGCTGAGCGTCACGTGATCACAACTGAGCCAATGGTTTTTCTCTCTCTTACGCTGCGGAACTGTGGGTAATCGTCTCCCCTGCTGGGTCTTAGTGCGCGTCTCTCACTGGTATAATCAACATCCGTGCACTCGTGTACTGTTTACTATAACACTGTGACCACGTGTGTGTGCGTAAAACATTTTATTTTGTGTCTGTATGCGTGTGTACAGCACGCGTGTAAAGCAAAAGCAAGTCTCATTAGAGAGGTTAAAGCTCCATTTTCCCTCTCTGTATCAGCCTGCTCTTTGTGTCTGTGTGCGCACGCATCATTGGACAAAGTAATAACACCTGGGGTACCAATAATTGTGGCACAAGTAAAAAAGTTTTTTTTTCAAGTGAAAAAAAAAAAAATCTTAATGTTGAATTTTTTTTTTTTTTCCACTGAACAATTGTACTTCAATTAAAAGGTTGGATTTTCACTCTTTTTGCATTGTGGTTCTATATTGTTTACATAAAACATGAATTTATTTCAAGGCTAAGAACACATGACCAGCACTGTTTTACAAACCTTTCTGCCGTTTTCTTTTTCATTGGCTCATTTCACAGGATCATGGGCACCCGAGGTTCGTCTCGTCTGATCCCGAAGAAAAGCCAATGCAGTACAAACTACAAAAATGTAATTCTGGCTATGATAGAAAGATATCAAAACATCCAGTGAATCAGTCTGCTGTGTATGGGACTTAAGCCCTCTGAGGTAAACTATTCGGACGGGACTAGTTTTCCAAACGACGTTTGAGTTAGAATTTTTTTCAGACGACATCGGTCATTTCATGTATGCATTTGGACGGGACTAACATCTCTGTGTTTATTACGGAGGTAGGAGTGTCTGTCTTTTACGTGTGGGCGTTGCACAAGACCACATGTCCACATCTACATCCATTATTGATGCGCAAACTTGAATACCGGCGCGCTAGAGATAGTACGGTAGCTCACGTTGACCAAAACACAAAAGAAAACGCGTTTTGGAAAAAAACATTTTCTGCAATCACAGACATTCGCATTCGGACGGGATTAGATTTCTCAGAGGACCGCCGAGTTTGCTGAAAAACAGTAGGTAATTTGCTCTGGAAATTTTAGAGGTCGTGTGAGAGAAAGACGGACATGGCAGATTCGGACGGGATTAAAATCACAAAGGACGTCTGTGAAACAGAAATTTCTCTAACGACCCCCTGTAAAACTAGTCCGGTCCGAATCGGGCTTTAGCAGACAAGTTCAAGTTTGTTGATCCGCCCTCAAAATCCCCCAGATCTTAATCTGATTTAGAATATATGGGATGTTCTGGTAAAACAGTGGGCCTTCTCCTTAATAGCATTTACACCACAGCAAAGCTTCAGAGGTCTTATGGAGTAGTGCTCCAAAGGATCAGAGCTGTTTTGGTGGCCCAAGGGGAGCTTAAATCCTAGGTGGATCTAATGTTATGGCGAATCTGCGTTTTAACATGTCTAACGTTAGCCAAGTTAAGAAACATACTGTAGACTGCATTGAAAGATTGTATTTCACATTAACAAACTCAAAATGTCCTTGGGGTAGAAAATCAAGTTGACACGGGAGCACCAGGTATCACGATTTTATAAATATCCCGATACAATATTACATTTCACTTAAAAAAAGTTTAATGATTAATTAAATACAGCCTGTTCCTTGTAATATTAGTTTTCTCAGTCTGTGAAGATTGTCAGTCATCCAGGTGAGGTTATCTGGAAGTTGAGTCATGTCAACTGGACGACTTCTTAATACATTTTTTAAAAATATATAATTATGATTATCGTTGAGGTTAACCTCGGGTATCAATTTTTTTTTTTGAGAAACACTCACCATTTAAGGATTGAGCTGGCTGGAACGAACATTTCCGAGGGGTTTGGGGTCATCTGAGCTTGTGACAGAGCGAAGGAGGAGGTAAAGTTGTACAGGCTCTCCAACATCTTCTGGGTGAACTAACCAGGGTAGTAGACAGAACGTTAACATCCAGCCAAGACATTTTATCTGAGGTAAACTATTCCAACTTACACAAGGGAATATGTTCGACTTTAGTTTCTCTCGCTCACCTGTTTGAAAGAATCCACGGTGGAGACGGTTGCATTGGAAACCGGTGTCTGTTGAGCGAGCTGGTCGAGGGGTTCGACGGAAACACCGACCTGAGCCACTGAGGTGGCCTGTGGGGCAGCCATCATACCGAACGGGTGAGTTCCACCTTCACCTAGAAAAGACAGGCACACACAAGGGATGGACCGTGAGGTATTTTAATCATGACCTCATTCTTTGAAGCTTTCACAGGATAAATAAGTTAGCTACCTGTTTTTGCCATATAGTGTATAGTGCATCTGGAAAGTATTCACAGAGCTTCATTTTTTCCACATTTTGTTATGCTACAGCAATAGTCCAAAATAAATGAAATTCATCATTTTTCTCAAAATTCTACAAACAAGAAGTTCAGAGGAGAGCTTTCCAGAAGAACTACCATCTTGTAGCATCATATTTAAAAAGACTTGATGCTGTAATTGGTGCAAAAGGTGCTTCAGCTAAACCCAAATTTTTGTTTCTCATGGTCTGAGAGTCTCCAGACAGGCTGTCACATGCCTTTTACTGAGGAGTGGCTTCCGTCTGGCCATTCTATCATACAGGCCTGATTGGTGAAGAGATGGTTGTTCTTCTGGAAGGTTCTCCACTCACCATTGAAGCTTTTTCAGAGTGACCATCAGGTTCTTGTTCACCTCTCTGACGAAGGCCCTTCTCCCCCAAGGGCCAGACGACCTGCTCTAGAAAGACTCCTGGTGGTTCCAAACTTCTTCCATTTATGGATGATGGAGGCCACTGTGCTCATTAGGACCTTCAATGCTGCTGAAATTCTCGGAGGTCTTAGACTTCATGGCTTGGTTAGTGCTTTGACATTTGGAACTTATATAGACAGGTGTATGCCTTTCCAAATTATATGTCCAACTAACTGAATTTACCACTGGTGTGTGAATCCAAACGAGTTGTAGAAACATCTCTAAGATGATCAGTGGAAACAGGATGCACCTGAGCTCAATTTTCAGTGTCATGGCAAAGGCTGATACAGTATATATTTTTTTTAATTGGCAAAGATTTTAAACGAAATCTAATTAATATAATTAATCAGTTTGGTCAATTTTCAGAAGCCTGTTAATCATTAAAGCAAATATTTTTCCATGCACAACGTCAAGTGTTTATAATTTCTTTCTACTCCGGACAGATATGTTTTCAATGATGCATGAAGCTAAAAAGAAGCGAACGTACGAAGCGACGATACAGAGATGTATCGCGGTAGGCGTACCGGCGAGAATTTAAATCTACTTTCACCCCCGACTTGATAAATACGGAACTTACCAGCTTTCAGGCCAGAGATTTTAAAGATGGCACTTGGCTTTTCGTTGGTGATGAAGCCAAGCAGCTGCCACACCTGGCCCACAGCGGGATCAGGGAAGGAGAAGTAAACAGCACCTCCCATGCCAACAGGGAAAGGCACCGTGCCCAGCATGAACACCACCACATGGTTCACATTCTCATAATCCGGCAGGTTGAACACAAACTTGTCTCCAGCGACCTGCTGGGCATCTGTCTGGACCTTCAGTGGACAAGACATACAGTACAGTGGCTGAGATCCAAGAAACAACAGTTAAATCAAAATCCGTATTAATAATATTTATACACAGTATAACTAGCATAACAAAAAAGTGTTTGTGGAAATAGTTAAAAGGTTAAATCTTAAAATATGCTGATCAGCTTTAATATAATCAGCAATATTATTATTACTTCAGGTTGAAGCCCACGTACATGTCTGCCTGCAACCAGGGTGAACAATTTTAGTTTTTTTTACTGTAATTTCATAAAATTGTTATATTGCATTGGTTTCCATCTGATTGGTGCCTAAATATTAGGAAACTGTACAAACTTACCTGGTTCACAGCAATATTTCAAATATAATAATATAACCATTTCATCTTATTACAATCAATGAGAAAAAGAGAATATAGAAAAG